>VZTA01025945.1:150228-178952 GCA_013398855.1 Mohoua ochrocephala | reverse complement strand
GAGCCAGGGGCGGGGATCGGACGCTCCGTGCCGGCCACGGCCCCGCAGTGCCGGGGAGCGCCGCGGAGCGCCGGGGCAGCCGTGCCGGATTCCGGTCATCCATCACCCGCCGGGGCTCTGCCCCGCAACCCGGGGTGAAAGGGCCCCGCTTTGTCCATTGTCCCTCTCGCCGGCCGGGCTGGAACTGCTCCCTCCCCGCCGCGCTGATGCAAGGCCCGGAGAGCCGGGGCTGCCCGGCCGCCGAGTCACTGAGAAATCGTTTTGGGGCAGATGTTCTGTTGCGTTGCCTTCCCTGCGATTCCCTCCCTGTCGTGTGGCTCTGGACCTTTGCCAGACGCGCCGAGCGTTTTCCTATCATCGCCAGGACTTCGGGTCTGGTTCGGCTGTGCCCGCAGTCCGCTCCCCCGGCGGTGCGTTCGCTGACAATATGAACTCTGCAAAGCCGCACACAACTCCCTGCAAGCTTTTTGTTATCTGTTAAGCACATAATAAATTTTATAATTATCTATTAGACAGGTACTAGTAGAGTGTAAGGAGTGGTGTCTCAACACTGAACTACAGGGACAAGAGTCTGCATCTTCAATTCTGAAAGGAACATCTTGTCCCAGTAGCAATCTGAACATGGGCAACCTGTTCTGGAAGCACCTAGAGTGGTGATGAATCATGTCCTCAGGGGTCTGTATTGGGACCACTACTGTTTAAAATCTTCATCAGTAGCATTGGGATCAAGTGCACCCTCAGTGGAGACTGGGAGAAGAACTCATAGAGAGCAGCCCTGTGGAAAAGGACTTGGGGGTGCTGGTGGGTGAGAGGCTGGACATGACCCAGCCATGTGCCCTTGCAGCCCAGAAAGCCAAATGTGTCCTGGGCTGCATCCAAAGCAGCGTGGGCAGCAGGTGAGGGAGGGGATTCTGCCCCTCTGCTCTGCTGAGACCCCACCTGCAGTGCCACATCAGCTCTGGAGTCCCCAGCACAGGAAGGACATGGATGTGTTGGAGCTGGTCTAGAGGAAGCCACCAGGATGATCAGAGAGATGGAGCACCTCTCCTGTGAGGACAGGCTGAGAGAGCTGGATTGTTCAGTCTGGAGAGGAGAAGCCTTTGGGGACACCTTAATACAGCCTTTCAATATTTAAAGAGAGCTGATAAGAAAGATGGGGACAAGACTTTTTAGTAGGGCCTGTGGCAACAGAACAAGGGGTAATGATTTTAAACTTGAGTGTAGATTCAGGCTAGCTAGAACCATGAGGATGGTGAAACAATGAAACAAGTTGCCCAGAGAGGTTGTAGATGCCCCATCCCTGGAAACATTCATGGTCATGTTGGGCAGGGCTCTGAGCTACCTGGTCTGGTGGAAGATGGCCATTTGCAGGGGGTTGGACTAGATTACCTTTAAAGGTGCCTTCCAACCCAAACTATTCAATGATGCTAAGAGCTCAGTACTGTGGATACTCATGCAGGTTGACCTGGGAGCCCAAGGACAGGACTTTGTCTCTTTCGTGCTCCCAGGATTCCGGTCTCCAAGGAACTCACACGAAGAGGAGAAAGTGAGGCTGCAAAAGGTCCATTGATATAACAATGTACACAGAGTGAAGGCTATTTGCAAAATTCATGCCTACTTGTAAGGTCTTGAACTATCTTGTATGGAAAAACATAAATTTCTTAGAGGGCTAAGAGTTCTGGAAATAAAATACAGTCATGGTTTCAACCAATTTTAATCTGCATATCACCAGTATGGCATGGTAACATAACTGGAATTTAAATGCTCTGAAAAGAAAGAAATGTCTTTTTCACATTAACAGTAGCCTCTCACTATTATTTCTTCACCAGTCAAAACAGGGGATTCTGTCTCACTTTAAGTCATTTTGCAGTAATAGGCAAAGGAGTTCTTGGTTAGTGATTCTTTGGATTGTTTTTCGGGTGTTTTCTGAAAATCTGCTACCTTTAACATACCTCTCCTCTTCCTGGAGTTTTTCCAGTGACTTTGGTTTGCGCAAAATTCACTTAAGGACATGCTTTTTGAAATCCCAGCTTAGAATTTGCATTTAGAAGCTGCTGGAAAAATCAGATTTTGGTGGGAAACAATCAATAAGGTTGACAGAATGCAAGTAATGCATCTATAATAAAGGACTATGATGCATTTTCAATCAGTTTTTACAAGAACTAGGGAAGAATAAACTTGCAAAGAGACTTCTGCACTGCAGGTTTTCTCAGTGCAACTAACCCAACCAAAGGTAATTTTTCTGATTAGTGCACAGGAACTCTGGATGCAGAGGTGTCACAAACACATATGCTGTACTCTTGTATTTATTTGTGTGCTGCTAGCTTGAATTAAGCTCAAGGTGATATTTTACTTCTCTTGGCCCTTAAGAAGACTGTATTCCCTTAGAACAGTGAGGCTGAATTGCATCTGCACAATACCAAAATAAGAACAAATATCAACAACTCCAAGTCTCATTAAAGTATTTCAGGGAAGGAATTTTGAAAAGAAGGATCTGGTCTTTCTTACACCTGATGGCCCATAGAAACTTCTCCTCTCCTAGCATTTGTGTTCGTAAACTTTTGATGATCATTGTAGCTTAGCATATTTTCCTCCTTAGCAATACCATTTTAAGATCGTTCAGTGGCTTCTGCCCCCTGAGATCACATAAAATGCCAATTACCCAGTAGTATTCCCCCTCCCTGCTCCCAACTGGCTGGTATTATCTAAAAATCAAAATATTTCTTATGGATAGACCCCATGTGTATTTTCTGCAGTAGCCAAGAAAAAAAAAAAAAGTCCCAACAAGTCCAAGTCATCTTCCAAATCCAGGAAAACCACTTTTCAAGACTTCTTTTTGTGCCTAAACTTGATATTGTTTAAAAGCTTTGTTGTGTTACATATTGAATAGGAGAGGACCAGACTGAGACATCTTACTGAGATGAGGCTGCACTGGTCAGCAATCAATCTATCTCTTCATTCTCTTGGCAAGAGCATGGTGGCCGTGCAAAGATGTTGTGGTGAGAAACAAGGTCTTTTGGTGTGATACACAAGCTCCTTGGGTGGTGGGAGAGCTTAGGAACAGAGCTACTGAAAGTAGTGCTCGGCATTTACTGAGGCTGTTCTCTTGGCAGCTGAAGGACGTCTTTTTTAACTCAGGATAGATATTTGCTGGTGCTTTTTCTACCAAACTGACATTTGACATTGCATTTCAGAAGTGCATGAGCAACTTTGATGAACCCGAATCCTTGATTTTCCTGTATCCCCTGTGACCAGAGTTTCATGGCTTAGTGCCTGTCAGCTGAGTGGCAGTAGCTCACTTTTTGTGTGTGCATTTAGTTTGTAGCAAATGTGGATAGAGGGAGTCACACCAACCAGACCTCGGTGGAAAAGGTAATACTTGTGTGTTATCCTTGGTGGCAGCAATGGGCTGCGATTGAGTGCACAGGAGCTGCTGTGGTTCAGCTGATGCAAGGTAACTCATTAGTATTCAATAACTTGATCATGTGTCAGAGCCCTCCGTTTTATTTAGCTCCTTTAAAAAGTCTTAGGCAGGGATTGTACCTTGGGAAGGACCTTCTGCCTTGGACAGGTATGATTTTCCCAGGAGTTTAAGCCTGCAGCAGCTGGAAGGTGTTCTGCCCTTGAGAGTCTGCTGTGAATCACATCCAAGTAAGAAAAAAATTCAAATCCTACCCTGGCCTATGGCTGCTACAGTAAATCTGTAAAAATCACTCCTGCTGAGCTGTATGGATCCACATAGGCCTGTGCAGAATGTAAATCACATAATCCTGAGAAAGCTGCCAGGGCTGCATAGGAGAGAAACTGCAGCATGCACAGAATATGTAAGAGTGTGGAAAGGCAGACTCTTCCCCCCACAGGTGATTTGTGAGAGTTAACATTTGGGTTGTGAGATATTTAACCAATGCCTTCTCCTCCCTCAGATTGTTTGGTAAGGGCTAGAGGGGAAGACACAAGCAGCCCCTTGAAGCATAAAAAAACCCCTGAGCTGGGGGGAAGGTGGCAGGGGGAGCAGGCAAAAATAAGTTTTACAAAGCAGATTTTTAGAAACAGGCAATTAAACTCAGGATATTATACGCCTTCTGTCAGCTAAAGTGGATTTTTATGGATATCAGCTCGGGGCGCTTGACTGAAGGTTTGCCAGGAATGTTGGATAGGTCAGCTGGGTGAGGAACTGACGTGTCCTAAAGGAGTGAGATGTGATGCAAGAGCAATACCACCAGTAAAACATGTGCTAGGGTATGTCAGGACAGAAAATTATCAACACCTCCTACTTTTAATAGTCCTCAGTCTGCACAGCAGCAGTGAGTGGACCATGAGGTCTTTTATTGATGACACCATGCACTGTGAGACAAACTCCACAGATAAAGATTTTCAGGCTTGCTTTATGGCCTTTCCAATGAGGAGTAATCTTTTTTTCAATAAGATAAGAATTATTGGCAATCCTTTAAATTATAACAGATGTCTGAAATATACCTTAGCTAATTTAGCATTAATAGGAAGATAATTACTAAGCCAATACATACCTATTGATTGCTGCAATCATGTTTACTGACCATCATCTATCTACTCTTACATGCAAACAGTCTGCCAGATCTTTCAGTTCATTTTTTAAAGTCTTGGAGGGGGACTCATATTAAGGATATTGTTAAGGTCATTAGGTATTAAGGTTAGAGGATTTTCTGCATACAGGAATCCAATTTCAGTTGTTTAGGAGTTTTCATATTTTCTTGGCTATTTTTTTTTTAATCCAAGAGTCTGTCTTGTATGGAATTCAGTGCATATGCACAGAAATTTTTATCGAAAATTCTTCAGCTGTTCCTGAAAACTAATACATGAGTTTTAAGAAAAGTATATGATTTTATAGATGTTATAGAGAGGTGATTTACTTTAAATAATTGAACTATGAGACTTTGAATACGGAAGAGGGGAGGATTGTGCTTTTTACAACATCTTGGTCTTCATCTTCCCACAGCAGCACAACATGTCACCACATTCTTCCTGTAAAGTCATTCCTTTTCTCATTTTGTTGTCTTCACTTTCACAGATCCACATGTTCTCAGGCCAAGGCTTTTTTTGTGCGTGAGTGGGAGCTTGGACAGAGACCTCTCAAAGCCCCAGCCCAGGAAGCTGGTTTGACCTCTGTTTCTCTGTCCAGCCTCAGCTCCTCACATCCTGCTCACAATTTCCTCCCAGTCTCCTGCCACAAGCTGATTTTTATTTTATTATTATTATTATTATTATTATTAGTTTGGTTTATTTCACAGAAACACAGAATCAAGTTCAAACCCTCATTTCATATTCCTAAAGCTTTGCTGTTCGTGAACTTTATTGTGGCTTCCTTTTCCCTACATTTTTTTCCCCTCAATTTTCCTGGGATCTTTTCCTTTTCTGAGGCACATTTAACCCTGTCTGGATGCTTCTAAATTCCTGTAATGCCACGCTAAAACTGCAGCCTTTTACCTATAGGGGACCAAAAATATTAGAAAGAGTGGTGAAGCTCCTTGAAATTTCACCTGCACACCTGCACAAGGGTGAGGCTCCATTTGCTTCCTCGGGGCTCACTCACACCTCATGACCTCATTTGAAATCCTCACTCAGGTAAAACTCCCCTTGAAATCAATGGCTATAAAGACTAATTAAGAACTTCTGGACTGGAACCAGACATCTTGTTGGAAGCTAATTAGGGATGATTCAAAGTTGATTGTCTACAGCAAATAAAATAGGCATTCTTGGGGGGTTTTTCTGCTCTTCTGGGAAAACTGAGAGTGGCTGAAGAAAAAAATATTTGTGTTGATGTTGTGCTTCGTGTGTGGCTGTATGTAGGTGGCTTCTCTTTGTGACCGTTCAAGACTGCACAAAACTTCTTGCTAAAAGAAAGAAACGATAATAAAATTTTAAAAAGGTGCTAACATTCACAGCATTCTTTCAATGACTGTGTCTGGGCTGTGTACAGTGGGATATAGTTCCTCTAGACACAAGAATTCCTGTAGAATTCTCTGGTAACAACAAAAGAAACTAGTTTGTACTTAGGTTGATATTGTAGAAGCCTGGGTTCTAGTGCCAGGGAAGCTGGCTTGAGTATTTACACTACAGTCTGAGATATGTAGCTTGTGTGAGAAATTTTCAATGAACAATACCAAAACACTAAAAAATTGTCATTTATAACTTTTTATTTTTTCTCGCAATGGCCTTTAGAATTTCATTCATGCTGACATTCATGGACAGCATTTTTCAAAAAATAAGCACAGAATAGTAGGTTTTTTATGCAATATCTTTCAGATGTGGTAATCTTTCTCTGACTCCATTTCTTTCCTTGACCAAGTGGGGGTGTTCTTGGCATAATATTTCTCAAGAATACTATCCATAAATATATGACAATTCTCTACTGACACCTGAGAAGAGTTGGTTTCAGTCTATGTGCCAGCTCTGACAGCAATCAGATCACCACTTTGACTGGATCTTAGAAATGGTCTTGTTCTGAAAGTCCTATTACAAGAAAATCCACAGCAACAGTTCTGGGGCAATACATTATAATTAACATAATCATTGGGCACAATATGAAATAATTGCACTGACAAAAATGTTCTGTTTAATGTCTAAATCTCTAGCTGAGGGAAGATTTGGGGAAAAGAAAAAAAAAAAGGTTGTTTATTTGTTTTGCTGGTTTTAAATAATGGAACAAAATAAGACTTCTGCAAATAATTTCCTGTAGCCTATAAAAAATTAGCCTTTTTTCTGAACTCAGTTGTTTATCCTTTCTCTGTGAGTGACTAAGTAGCTCTGGAATTATATTAATCTTCACTTAATGTTTGCATGGATGTATGTAGACTTTTATGCTTTAGTACCCTTATACCTAAAAAGAGAAAGGAGTTGTAGTTTGCAAGTTTTTGTTAGGGTGAAAAATGGAACAATATTTCAAGTCGCAAAGAAGGGCTGTGACCAAGTCAGGAAATGAAGTCAGGGTAGTGCCAAATGTAACACCATCTTTTCTATTTTCTCGTCACTCTTTAATGATTACTAAAAATAAGAGTTAATTAAGTAGCTCAGAAAACTGATCCACTTGTCCCACTGCCAAGAAGAACTGAGCATGAAGAAGATTCACTTTAATTGTGCAGACCTTTACATTACAGCTGTGGACTTTCTCTTGAAGGTGACTTCTGCTTCCCAAAAATGAAAGTGCTGTCACCTGAAATATCTGCTCCCAGGTCATGTAAGTGGGATAACCAGCAATCAAAAGTCATGGCCATCATCATCATCATCCTATAAGGTGAGAATTCCTCAGCTTACAGGGACCATGAAATTGTGATGTGAAAGTAACGGAGAGGTTAACAACGTGGATGGAAGGGATTACTATTTCCTGTTACAAACAGGAGGGGTAGCTGAAGCTGCTTTTCCAAATAAAGCATAAAGTTAGATTTCATGTTTCCTTTGTACCACACAGTGCTCTACCACAAGCCTGGACTGACTCTTCAGCCGAAAAGTGTCTTCAAGAACACATCTGTACTCACTGTCGTCTCAGCAGACATCATAACCTTGACACAAGGCATGTTTCAGCCTTTGTTATTGAAATCACAAGCCAGGAGATAATATCCTAGGTCCATGTGATGGTCCCTGCAGTGAGCAGTGAGAGATTACACTCCACTTGTGCCTCTACAGGAATCTGTGCATGTGGGTCTGCCATACTGTCCATCTACGTCCCAATAACTCTGAACCACTTAACTGGTTTCAACCCAGGACAGCAGAAGTTAGCAGGAATTAAATATCCAGTTTTGTAAGAATAAGTGGCTGAGCAGGAACAAGAGGTGTCATTAGTGGTCCAATCGAGTCAGATCTTCTCTGATCACAAGGTTGCAGTGTGCTCTCCACCCACTGGAGAATTCACACAGAAGACAACTATTATGACTGCCCCAACCACAGGAAGAGTTTTAATTGGTACTCACACCAAAGAATCCAACCACAAGGCACAAGTCTATTAAAAGACCCAAGCTTCATTAGATCTGTTGCAGATGGATCTGCTTGTCTCTCCAGGAACCACTCTTTATTTTATTTGTGGCAATTTCACCAGACTTTTCATGTTCCATTTCATTTGAGCTAATCTCTCTCCATCACAGCTGGCCTGCTGAGCTCTGAGGAACAGATGTATGTGGCCCCTGACTGTTGCTTGGCAAACCTGGCTCGTGCCATTTCAGTGCTGAGTGATTCTGCCACATCTGCTCCCTTTCTGATCTCTGAGCACTTTGAGCTATCACAGGGCAGCTGTGGATCAGTGAAGGTTTAACAGAGAGTCCTCTTATATTTACAGGGGGAAAAAAAAGTGTCTGTAACTCCTTTATTTGTCTTCTTTTTCCAAACAGACCACCTCCAGTATCCCAATGTTTGCTAACGGAGACAGTGAATTGGTTTTGGAGCATACGCATTTAATCCCTAAACTAAATCCAGTTGTCTGAGCAAGCTTGGTACGACCTCCTTTTATCAATAAAGTGTTTTTTCCTGTCTGTATAAACTGCAGATTTTCCTCTCTGTGTGAATTGCTTAAAGGATCGCAATCTACAGAGAAAGGCAGGCACCTCTGCAGAGAGACATTCAGGCCAGCTGTTTTTAGCACATATTATAGGCACCCCATCACAGTGCCTATGTATATTATGAATGTGCAGGAGGGGTGTGTTTGATGAGTAGCTTTGATTTGGTATCTAAACTTGAACATTGTTGAAAATGTTACAAAATATTACTCAAAATATATGGACTATAACCTGTCACATACATAACATAAAGCAGGACATAATTTCCAATTGAGAAAGGAGATTTGAAAGTTAAGTGATTTTTTTGGTGACAGTGCAATCCTCATTTGAAACAAACTGGCATCAGCAGCCATCAAAATCAATAGGATCATGTAATAGAACAGTAGCTAAGGATGTGGACTTAAAATTTTTACTTTCACTAGGTAGAAAATGCTAGGGAGGCAGCTGTGGCCTTGACAAGAGCCAAGCAAAGCCTTTCTCTATGCCCATCTCTACCAGCAGGGAAGAAATGCTGGCACAAAAAAGTGTCAACTCAAATGGACAAGAGGCCAGTGAAGTCAGTCTGTTTCCACCCCAGATGGGAACTCCATGTTCTCTTTGCCAAGAGTGGACGACTAGATACAATTCCCCATGGCGACAATGGACTTACAGAGATGTTAGCTACCCCTTCACATTTAATTTGTAGTGCTCTTTACCTGTGGAAGAAGGAAAACCCTTGAGCTGTCATCCTTAGGTTCAAATCAGAAGAGCTACTTTAACTACCAGATTCTTAAAGTCCTCCAAATGCTCAGGCCCTCTATATGGGTTACAAGGAAAAGGAAATGCGGCAGTTAATGCTTATTCAAAGTTATATCTTACCCTTATGGGATCTAATCAATCCTTTATATCTCCAATTATAAAAAATCCTATTTTATATTAACATATAAGGCTTTTTGATTCAGATTACTTTCCTAATTATTGTAAAAATTATTAACTTCTTTATCCATTTTTAATGTAAAATTCTTCAGTATGTTGGAAGTATATGACAGTACCACTCTAGATTTTAAGACAGGCCAGTGGAGAACAGCTGTAACTTACTGAGATAGCCAAGACATTTCAGAAACCTGCCTATCCCCAAACAAGTTTGGCTGCAGATTAACATCCTTTTGCCTTGGAAAACATGCACTGCAACATGCAAAAGCCTCCATCACATTTCTATGTCACCCAAGGGCAACAACGTAGAGGGCTTTAACACAATTTAAGGAATACATAATCAGAATTTTCCGAAATATTTCTTCTCTAGGTACAGTTCTAGAAGTCCTTGATTTATGTTAGACCTGACAGATTTGGTGACTACTGTGGAGCATATTCCATTATGTGTGATGCGTGATATTCTTTTATAAAGTCAGCTAAATGGAAAGATGGGACCACAGTAGCCCTATTACCTTTTAATGTTTTGAAACCTCAGGATACCAGAATTTCTTACTTTTAACATCTTCATGTGAATTTCAGGAAAGAAATGACCACTACTGACAGATGTGCATATTCCTGGCCAGATGCCAGGCGTTCCTGTCCAGCTACATTGCAGCGCTGGCACCAAGCCAAGGAATCAGCAGTTCTGCTTTCCATGAGGAAAAAATTCTTCCCAGAGAGTTTCTATGTGATGGGGTTTTAATGTGATCCAGGATGCTTCTTAGGTCTGCAAGTGTTTTCTATGTGGTGAAAGGAAGCATTCTGAAGAGGAAGGCCCTACAACCCGGCAGTCAGGGTGTTTTTGGAGGTAACCCTATCCCTGCTCTTGGCACGCTGCCCCTCACTGCATGCAGGGGAACTGTGTTCGGTTAATGATATCCATAGCTGGGGACTTCAGAGAGCTGTGACAAATGCAGCTGATTGATTGCTTTTCTCAGGCGTTGCTTGCTCTGTTTTTCAAGTGCAGACCAGCTGCTGGAAGATGTTCCATCAATTCTCGCTGTAAGCCCCAGCTCTTAGTCTGAGGTGCTACTTCAACATTTTCTGGAAACATCAGTTCCCCCAAACTGAAACCATGGACACTGTTCAGGGGCATTTGATTCATTTTCCTTTTGTATTTTAAGCAATATCTGTTAGCATTCAAATTATTCTCTGCTTCCTGCAATGCTCCCTAAGATAAGAATGGTTCAAGAATGTTCGTTTGTGGTAATTAAACCGTCCTGAAAGTGCAATGTCAGGAAATGTATGGTTCTCTACTCTTTTTTCCCCTTCTCTTTTTTTTTTCCCTCCTGCCAGCTACTTGTCTATTTATAGAAATACACCTCACCATTTACTTCAGAGCAGTGACATGGAGAAGCAGATATTTAGAGGAAGTCCATTCGCTTGACAAAAACATCCATTACCTTTATCACCAGTGGAGACCAAGAAAGAATCAATTACAATACTTCACTTGGGAATGACTAATTGAATTGTGAAATATACTGACACTCTGAAGTCACTGTGGTGAGCTAAATACTGGCACTTGTAAAAGGCAGGAAATGTAGATAAGATGCTGATTCAATTGATTTGAGGTTAGAATGCATTTTCAGTTTGTGTTGATGCTCTAAGCTTGTCTAATTTCCACCAAGTCATTAATCAAGGGTCAGGGAATTAGCTCAGAAGAGAGAACTGCAGAGGATTTGCACCTACTTGGTTCAACTATGAAATCAGCTCTGAGTGCTAAATACACCGCATCCCATCCTGCAGTCAGAGATCAGCTGTCAACTCCTTGTTTAATCACAGAACCACTTAAATTAGTCGTTTGGCTGGCTCTAGTGGTGCATCTATCATATGTCCTCTGTCGTCCTCCTCCACACTTGCTAGCACCTTCAAATCCTGCAGGTGAAGGCAGAGGATGGAAGCAAAGGGTGTTGCTGGGTGGCCTCAGCTGGATGTGCTCTGAGGCCTGCTGCTGTGTCATATATTAATGTACATTGAAAAGCTTCCCTGGACATTCCTGGAGACTGGAACTTCATCATCTGTGATGTTAAATTCTTAGGAAGATCCTTGACACAACTTCAGCTGGAGCCATCCTCTCTGTCCCAAATGCATCAGAAGTGGTTCAGAAGCTATCACAGGGCAAATACCATTTCCAGGAGGCACTTGGGGTGAATGGCCCCCATTTGGGCATTCACACTGAGTGCAACGTTCCCAATACAGGTTTCACTGTGTCGCTTGACCTCAGTGGCAGAGAATGATATGGCTCAAATTTAATTTGCTGGTGCAAACATTGTTTCCGTGCTGCAGTAAATAACTGTTCAGCATGAAATACTGAAACTCAGGAAGTCTGGCCAAAAAAATTGAGGTTTTTTATGTATACTGAAAAATTAATCAAATAATGTGTTAATAAAAATCAGTTAATTCAAATATAAAAAGCTGCAGATGGATATAATATAATTACTATGCTTGTTTAGTGACAAGCATGTGGTTCATTACTGAAGGAGACTTGCATGTGCTCAGGGGATTCTCTTTCCCATTCCCCTGAGCTCCAGGAAGGAAGAAGAGGTGACCTTCCTGCCCTGGTGGAATCCACCCTACAGACACATCCAAATCAAAAGGTAGCTTTTATTTCTGGGGCTTTCTGAAAAGCTTCTGAAGAGGAAAATGCTTTGGTCTTTGCAATGTCCTAGGGGCCTGATCCAAGCACTTTGCAAGCAAAAAGAATTGCTGAGTTTGCTACAGAAGGTGAAATCTCAGTGCCATTGAAATAAATGCTGTTGTCCCCTTGGTCCACTGAAGTTGGGATTTAAGTTCATTTCTTCTTCAGTTCATCATATTGAAGAATTCTATCTCCATATCTCTCAGCTTTAACATTTTGAAATAACAACAGTTCAGCAACATGCTTCAGTGTAGTCAATGCTTATTTTACCTACAAAGGAAATAAAAGAACATTCTACAGGTATACTTAATGGAAACTAGTTTCTAATTTATTTTTTCTAACATATTTGGTTTAAACGCTAGAAGGGTTGGTCTTGTTTATAAGATGAAGTGTTAGATTCTCTGGATTCTCTGTCTGAAATTGACTCAGTCTCCTTTGTATCTAAGGGATTTGTGATTCATCATGGTGTCAGGAAGGAATGTTTCTGTTAAAACTGATCGGGTTATTCACCACAGCAGAAGAAAAAAATTCAGGAAAGAAATGTGTGTTTATGACCTTTGATCTGAAGAACAGAAGCTTTGAAGGGTAGAGAGTAAGAGACTGTGTCTACTACTGAGCTCAAGGTGGAGTCAAAGGGAAAGGAGAAAGAGAAGGAGAGGTAATAAAGGTAATTTACTGCATATTTTTACTCCATAGTTACACTGCAAGATGCTTTGATGCTGGACATCTCATGAGAAATGGTATTTTAGGTATGTTCTACCAGTGTGGAATAACTGGCACAAGCACCTTTCCATTTCCAGGCAGGAGCAAGGTGTAACTTTATATTAAATAGAGTGCACGTGGCCCACTGGATGACATGATTCTATTGAGTGGGACTTGGCACTACTTCTGTGTGCACTAATTCTCACTGCTGGAGAGAGCAGTATCCACAACTTAGATGGACAAATATCAGGGGAAGAAACATCTGAAGTAACTTCCTTATGGACAGACAACAGCCAGGTGGCAGGACTAGAGGTTAAATTCAGCTTTCTAACTCTTAACCCCATGCCCTACCTGTTCGGTGATAACAGGCAGAAGTGCAAAACAGAACAGAAATTGCAACAAACTCCACTCTTTTCCCTCTTTTTCCCTTTCCTTTCCTCTCTAGTGGCTTAAGGTAAAGCTTTTACTTAAAACATTACTTCCCAGCTAAACTGTTTCCTTAAACCTCATTAAAATAAGCTTCGAATCAACAAGGATACGATTTTGTGTCAGATAATTTTTGATCAGTTATTTCTGCTTGTGAATAAGATGCAAATTTGTTAATTAATATAGAGACAAAGCTAAGAGTCAAAAATGTAGCTTCAGAAAAAGAACTTAAAGAACATAGACTTGTTAAATAGAGATGCCAGGTCATTTCTGTGTTCAAACACAGGCACCATAGCAATTCTGTATTTTAGAAATGTGTTTTTACACATGGTGTGGATGCCTCAATGAACGTGTCCTAGAGCTCTTGAAATTCAAGTTTAGAAAATTGTGATGTCATCATGAAAAATCAGATTTTTTTACAAGGAAGCTCTCAAAGTGTTCTCAAAGAACAAGTACCCATTTTTTCAGTTGTGTCATATGCAAAAAAATGACACTCACTCCAACATCGTTGCCAAGGGTTTACACCACATATTTCCAGTGCACCTGTTAGGCAAATAAAAATTGCACTGCCAACTGAAATTTCATCTGACCACGTCCACATTCTGTAGTAAAAGTTGGCTTGCAACTGAAAAGCGAAACACTAGAGCCCGAGGATGGCACTGAAGAAATGCTAACACAGACCCTCACTTTTCCCATGTTTTCAGCTAAGTAGAAGATGTGATCCTTAGATGAACTTAATTTTGTATAAAAAGGCAGTCATGAATATAGATGCACTGTGGGAAAATGAGCCTGGCCAATGAACTGGAATGAGATGGACAGGAATGCAAGCTGTAATTCTTGCAAAGTCCTTTGGCAACATCTAGTTAGGTTTATCACAATACAAGAATGATATTTGACACAGTAAAGTCTTTGTTTGTGTTCTCTTCCTGTAAATCTTTACACTAGCACCAATTTACAGCATTTCCATTTCCCGAAAAACTACCTTTAGTAATACCTTATGGGAATTGTAACCATGTTGCTGTCAATATACTTTACATTGTCCTTAAATGATGACAAGTGTGCAGAGACCCCAACAACTGGTTAGAGCCTTGACAACTGCAAAACAAAGATGTTCTGTGCTGGCCTAAGCTTGCGAGAATGAGAGAAGTGCTGGAGCCAACCACATACTTTGGGAGTTTTCCAGCTCTGTCAGAAAACCCTTTTTTTTTCTTGTTTGGCAACAAATGGCACTAATGAGAACAATGAATTTCAGTAATTGGGTTAAGAGGCTTAAACAAACAACCTAACTAGAACAATGAGAGATGAAGATGGAAATATAGATTATTGTGAGCTTATTGTCATTGTAGACTGATGACAGTTTAGTGAGCTAGCTGGCATTACCATTATTCATTTCATCACGAAGTTCATTCCAGACCTGCCCATTTCTCTATCTGCTGTTTGGGTTTAGGAGCAAAAAAAGCTGCATAACAGAACTGGAAGAAAGTAAATCTGAGAGATGCTGGGGGGTGAACTGACTGCACAGGAAGTACATTCCTTGTTCAGCCAAAGAACAGCTGTAGTTTTTTTCAGAAAGGAAGCTCAGTCCATGAGTTAATGTCTCATAAGTTTTTGGAGAATAGGGTCCAAATCCCTGCTCTTCTGCACATTTTTTGATCTTGAACAATTCACTTGAAGTTTCCTATTAGCTAAAAATGGCACTTAAATATGGAAACAATTCTGTCTTGCAGGAGTGTTGCAAAGATTATGACATGCTCAGACAACAGATAGTGAGTTCATTTAAACATCTTACAAACCACTGTAATACTTTGCAAATTACCCTACTCATTGGCTTTGGCTGAAACCTGAAGCCTTTTGCATGCAGGCTGATGTTTTTGGTGGTTTTATCTCTGTGAGACTTGTTCAGTGGCTCTTTACCTGTGAAGTTGCTATATGTTTTCCAAATTTGCCCTTTTTTCAGTTGTATAGTCAGTCACGGAAAACACGTTTGCAAAGAGAGTTCATGTTTAGAACAATTAGTAGAGAAATGAGGAGGGACACTTCACTGGAGTGGGAACAACTTCATTTTCGTCTTCAGGACAGAAATTGATGTAATCATAAAAGTCAGTTTTGCCGATAAATTTCCTCAGAAACAAGTGAAGCTTCTTTCCACACTTTCAAGCTTCCATAGTGGTGTAACAGGAGGTGTTCAGTGATGGGTAAAGGTAAGAATGGTCTTGGACTGGAAACACACTGCCTAAACACCAGCGATTGTAATATTTAAGGTGAAGAATATATATCTCAAATATTAATTATTTAGTATTTACTTCCAAGTGTCTTCAGAAGGGTGCAATTTATAAATGCAAAACCAGTTTGATGGTGAGGAGGGTTTGGACTGGAAATTTAGGCTGATAACGCATATTTGCTACATACCTAAACTTTCTAATAATTCACATCCAAGTCTCTCAATTATTTATAAATAAAGCTTGATTACATTAAGAAGTAAGAGAGCAGTTAGGAAAAAAACCAAACACAATGATATACAATATGTAACTTGTATGCTAAAAAATACTGAAAATAATAACATTAGAAACTAAAAATATGGAGGAAAAATGTTAGCATGATAAAATGTATGTTTTTAATGTATGTTGGTATGAAAGTATATCGAAGATAAAGTGATGTTGGAAAACATCAGTGTCATGATGTTGGAAACAAATCATCAAATTCTTTTTCGAAGACATAGAATAGTTAAAATTCATAAAAATAGCTGGATTCCTAGAAATAAAATACAGATGCTGTACTTCTACCACATAAGAACAAGAAATTTCTTTCTGGCTTGTCATGGTCTGAGGAAAATACAAAGCAACTTTAAGTAGAATTAAACACTTCTAATTCAGTGGAAACAGATACTTTGCACACAAATTGCTCTAGGAAATCTTTAATCTTTAATCCTCATTTTTAACAAATTCTGGAATACCAGGAAAATTCCAGAAGACTGAAATTGAGTTTACATTGAGCCAATATTAAAAAAAAATCTGACAAGATGACTGGAGTCAGTGTAGGTCAATTAGTCTGACATCTGTTCCAGAAAATATAACAGAAAAGCTGGGAAGAGAATCAGCTGAGAAATAATTAAAGGATAGAAATAAAATTAATTCCAGACAACATGGTTTTATGGAAAGCAGATCATGTCAAAGAAATCTCACTTTATTCTTTGATGAAATTGCAAGCTTGTTTGAGTAATCTGATTTTTGTAAAATATTTGAATTTGGCAGCACAGGATGTTCTGATTTAAACATTGGCATCATATACTATTAATAAAGCAAATGTTTTATGAATTAAGAACTGGTTAAGTGATAGATCTTAGAAAGAGATTGTCTCCAGGAAATTATCAACAGCTGAACATACTTATAACGGAGTTTCATGGGGATCAGTAGCAGACCTGATGCCATTCAACGACTTCACTGATTATTTTTGAAAGTAAATAATAAATCACTTATGATAACATTTGTAATTAAAACTGAAAAAAAGAAAAACAACTTGGTTAAACAGTACATAAGAATAAGACAATGAGGCAAGACAGTGATCTTTTCATAAACAGGACCCTGAAAAAGACCTAGGGATAAAAATGAAGGAGCGACCTAATGTGAGGTCTCAGCATGGTAAAAGTGCTGATAATTAGCTGTAATTGCAGTCTACCTGCCAATGCATCTATGCTGTTCTCTGGGTTCTGGCTCTTCAGTGCGCAATCAGCGCTGGGGTGTCTGTGCTGCACTTCTCTACACTTCCTCTTGTGCTGGTTTTTATAAACTGAGACAGCTCAGATGCCTTGGATGCCTCTACCAGCGTGATGTAGTTTTGCCCTTGATCACAATCACACTACTTTCACAGGGAGAACGTAATGGGTATTAAATAACCCTTCAATCCAAGAGGAAGGAAGTAACAAGAACCAATGTCTGGAAGTTGAAGACATGCATGTTTGAGTTAAAATGTATAATTGTTCCTATATACACATCGCTGGAAGAAATTATCAGGAGAATGTCCAGCTTTGGTCAAGCCTGTGCCTTTGGAAGCATGTAATTTTGTGAAAGGGGGTGGCAAATTCCATGAGACCTAGGTGAAAAAAACACTGTATAACTCTCATTACTGTTTTTAAGAACAGTGACCTCTTGCAAGTTCTGTTTACTGCTCAGAGCAATTATCTTGCTGACACTGGTTTTGGAGGGGAAAGGGTTGAAAGCTCATACTTATAGGCAAAGAACACAATATGTAGAGAAGAATCTGTAAAGAAAAAGAAAGTTCATAACATTAAGCACTAAAAGTCAAATCTGAAGCTCTGCTCTCAGGCAACAAGCCTGCCAATTGAAAAAAGAAGTCTTAGATTGCCCACAGTTAATGCTTTTCAGATGACAGAAAGGGTATGACCTTGAGAGGTCATCCCCTATCTTAAGTCAAGATCAACTCCACTGAAAGCTGATTAAGAGAAAAATGAAATGCCAGAAATGTTAAACTCACAGGTATAAAAAATGTCCTTGCTGCAACAACATAAATGACTTCTGATCCAACGGAGCTCCCCCCTGTCCCAGGCATTGCCGGGAAATACCAACAGCTTCTCATGCAACCTGTGAGTGTGTGGACTCTTCCAGAAGAATCCTTAAATTCCCCAAATGTGTAGTTCTCTCAGAGACTCCTGGCTACAAATCTGTGTATTGTGACTAGTTTGAGTCAAGGATTAAAGAGTGTCTTGACCGTGAGTAAGTCCAGCTAGTGTGGAAGTGCTGAACAGGTTGTATTTCAACAGCAGAATGAGAACAATTAGGTCAACTACAAGTCACCGAACTTCTCAACATAGAAAAGACTCCTTATTCAAGGATATACTCTTTTAAATTCAATTTTATGGAAATATTCTGTAGTCAGTACCCTAACTTGCCTGTACCTGTCTTTCTGCCCACTGCTGAAACAAACCCTTCTGGACTTCAGTTCCTGTAGAATCACTTATCCTATCCGACAATAATATCCTAAGGGATCTTTAAATTAAAGATTGTTGATTTGGAAAACCACAATAGTTCGCAATGAAAGAGTGATATTGAAAAAATTTCTGGGTAAAAGGACCTTAAAAATCACAGCCTATTCAGCATTTTTTAGATGGTGTATAGTTGTACATCTTCATTACAATTTCATTTAGGAAATGTTGCCATAAGATAGGCTGATTGGGAGAACATGCTGCTGGCAGTGTTCATTTTCCATTATGAATTATTTTGGGATGTACATGCTCTCCCATTAATGATTTGAATACAAATATTTAAATATTGACTACAATATTGAAAGAGATATCCTCCTTCCTTCTAGACAAAATAATGTAAGAAATAAAAAAGCACTGATACAGCTGCTTTGGGAACCTCTGAACTGTTACTTGTGTAAGATAATGATTGACACAATTTGCTTGAATTATACCTTACAAACCCCAGACAAAGAGATAAAGGACTGTAGAATTGACGGCATTACATCAATTTTAATAAAGAAGGCTTGACCTAAAAATATTCCAGAGGAGGCCACAAAGATGCTGGAGCACCTCTCCTCTGTGAAGACAGGCTGAAAGGGCTGAGGCTGTTCGGCCTGAAGAAAAGCCTCTGGGAAGATCTTATTGCACCTTGCAGTACCCAAAGGGGCTGCAAGAGAGCTGGAGAGGGACTTTTGACAAGGGCATGTTGTAATAGGGAGAATGGCTTTAAGCCGAGAGGGGTCACCTTTAGATGAGGTATTAAGAAAAAATGTGACCCTGCACAGGACAGCTCCAAGGGTCACACCAGGTGCCTGAGAGCATCGTCCAAACACTCCTTGAACTCTGCCAGACTGGTGCTGTGACCACTTCCCAGGGGAGCCTGTTCCACTGCCCAACCACCCTCTGGGTGAAGAACCTTTTCCTAATATCCAACCTAAACCTCTCCTGATACAATTTCAGGCCATTCCCTCACTCAGATCCTGTCACCAGTTGCCACAGAAACCTATGGTTTTCAGTTTACAAAGACTAAGAAATTGAAATTACTTTTTACATTTCATATTTATTTTAAGTGAGAACAAATTTTGAGACAAGACGTGTAGGTTCTATCATAAAGGCACTTGCACCTGTGTGAGAACCTGTATTCACTGGGAAGAAATTGGAGTAAGGAGAGAGCAGGATTAGCCTGTCAGCAGAAGGGTCGGTGAGCTCAAGGCAGCTGTGAAATGCCACCCGAAGTCTCTTTTGTCAAGTTAGCCTGGAGCCCAAACTCCCTAATGGGCCAGGTCTTGTCCAAGGCAAGTGGAGCAGGTCTTCAGGCAGGGGTCCTGTTTTACATGAGAGCTCTGGCCACGCATCTGTAAAGCAGGGGTGGCTCAGGCCCTGGCTTGATTTCACACTGCTCAAACAAGTGGTGCAGACATCCCAGTGCTTCACAGACCCTCTTATGCTGTGTGTGATGCACACACACAATGAAAAGATTGTGCCTGACTCAGTTTTAAAGATCTTAAAAGACGAGTCTAAAAAGAAAGTTAGGAGGTGGCAGAAACCAACAGATGCAGCAGAGGGAGATGTGTGGGAATTACCACAGGAACAGTGGATCAGTTGTCCTTTCATTAAGCAGCTATTTATACACAAGGTGAGAAGCTCAACAGGCAGCTTGTAAACCACTTCTCAAATTCAGATCACACAGATGACATTGCCATTTTCTCCCAGTACCAAAGGCAGTAGAGCAGCAACCTGTGTCTCCTAGTGATTTCTCTAAGGGGCATCACAAACATTCTCCTTTGGGAAAATGTTTGCTTTGCAGGGCCAATCCCAACTTATACGCTCAATAACAACTCTGTGGTCACAGGCTGCAGGCCCTTCCTGATGAGAAATATCAAGCAGGTTATATGTTTACTATCTAGATTCCAAGGCTTGATGATCAGGAGGATGGAGAGCAGCCAAAATAGCCTCTCCCACAAGAGTGGGGGATCACTTCTGCTTCTTTGTGGGCTTACCGACTGTCTTCCCCAGGTTAGTAAACACGGGTGGAGGAGACGCCTGTGTTATTCCATCCCATGAAGTGTTCAAGGCCAGGTTGGATGGGGTCCTGACCAACCTTGTCTAGTGGAAGTTGTCCCTGCCCACGGCAGGGAGGTTGGAACTGGATGATCTTTAAGGTCCCTTCCAAGCCAAACGATTCTATAATTCTATGATTCTATGAGTCTATGAGTCTACGAGATGAAATTGATAAAGATGGAGGAGAGGAATTTAAATAGTCTCTCTAAAGGAGGTCACACATTGCTTTTGCTCAAGTAAACCAAACCCTCCAGCCTTATGTATCAGAGAGGAATATGCAAAAGACTTCATGTAGAGATAGAAGCATTCTTATAGACTTAGGTTATATTAACCCTTGTTACACTGTGTTACTTATGTGGACAGTAAATTACTCTTTGCTTTAAGAAAGAGTATGTGTTGGCTCATTGATGACAGACATTAAAGGAAAACCTTTAAGCTGCCTCAAGATGTGTTCAGCAAATGTATTTCTCAGTCCCTGCAGGGATTGGATTTACTGCTCTGCTCCTTGTCTCAGAGGTTATCTAAAATAGAGTCCTCGATAATTCTGTTGGAACACTACTCATGCTTTACTATAAGCACAAGCTTACATTGCTGTAACTTTCTAAAGAGTTACTCTGGCAAAAACTCGCATACAGATTCAGTTACACGAGTGAACAATATCAGCATATTCTTGTGTCTATGCTGGCTACCCTCATCTGAACACCTCCGCACAGGCACTTCCCCATTGCCTGGAACTGTAGGCACACTGTCTTCAATAAAGCACTCTGTGCTGTGCTGTTGTCTTTCTGGCCTGGGGCAAGAATTAACCCTGAATTTTTAACTTGAACCATTAAAAGCCAAAGGTGGCGTAGCTGCAGAATGACAGCTTTTCCTCTGTACCTCCAACTGCCTGCATCACACTCAGCTTCGCAGAGCTCTCTGAACTTATGGGTTCTCTTTGGTGCAATGCACAAGTACAAAGAGCAGAGGCTTCAGCTGTGAGTTTTCATACATATGCAGACTTCGGCAGTCCTGAATGCATAAACTTTACCAAAAGTGATGTGGTTGATTCATTTAATATTTATTTAAACACTGTAATAATATTTTGTCATAGAACATTCCTGTTTCGGGTGTTATCTCAGGGCTTTGCTACTCAGATGTAACCATTGCAGAACCAAAAAAGAACTACCAGCTCAGAAGATGGAGTGGATGTCAAGTAAAGGGCCACTGGCCAACAGAACATGAGAAAAGAATTAACACATTTTGAGAGGACAGCGGCTGGTCTCTGAAGGATGAAACACAGTTCAGTGTTTCTGTCACTGCTCCAGCTGGCTGACCTACAGATTGGCTCCAGACCTGGGAACAGCTTGACCAGTTATCAGCCCAGAAACAAATGCTTCAGCAACTGAGCATGTCAAATAGAAAAAAAAGAAGGAAAGATAAGTGCTAACAAGATTTTATACAGAATTTTGTAAGTGAAGTATAGAAATAATGAAATAACACATCCAAAGTGGTAGTGCTTGGGAGGGGGGGGAAAAAAAGAAATTTTTGTCTGGGTTTGGAAAGTGCTAAATTTAAGAATTTAGAAAGTAGCAGACATTAAATAAATAAATAATGAAGCCCACATAAATGAATAAACTTTACAGACTTACACTACCAAGGGTACTAAAAAGAGCGTTAGTAATTATTAAATACACTTCCTAATTAACTGATGGCCTGTTTAGATCCGTTTATTGTGGAAATGCAGAATCTCATTCTGAATCTGAATAAGGTGGCATATCCACCTGGGGAATGTGCAGCCCGTGTAGAGGAGTTGCCTCAGTCTGCAACTGTATAATTACATCTGTTCATGATGTAAGTGAGTAAATGAGTTCCTTATGGGAGGAGTAAATAGCCACTGGATAAAGGTGGAACATCAGTTTGTGCACTGTGTGCTCAAAGACTGAGAGAAAAGGTATAAATGTGCTTATTTCTACACACGGTATGTACATCTTTATTAGCTGTGTAAAAATCTGTGGAAGCTCCTTTTTTCCTCCATTGCCTGAGTCACTGAAAAATGGAATGTTGAGAAATACAATAATGCAGAATGATTCTCAGCTATTTGGGGAAGTGAAGAATGCAGGAGAAAAGTGAAGTGTAGACTCACGAATGAATAATGCTGAAAGGCTGAATATGACAGGAATGTATGAAAGGCAAAATGTGCCCATTCTGTGGGCACAGGAAGGACTAAACACCAGTTTCTTTAGTAAGTGCAGGTGCTGCAGTGACGTCTCATGGATGTGGGTTGGCCATTGCTACAGCTTCAGCATTTCATTCAATAGTAAGATGAAGGATTGTTGTGCTTAGTAAATGGATCCTGGATGACGTTTCCTCAGCCTTTTCAGACTGCACTGGTGTCTTCAGGTCTTCTTTTGTGTCACCTCAACTTCTCCTGAACTTATCACAGCATTTGCTTCCTCGGGTGCTGCAGTCAGTTCTGCAATGGCCCTTTTTGCTGCCAAGTGAGTCCTGGTTAGAGGATGGAGCATAAACTTGCTTTATCTGTGAGCAATGACAGCAGGCCCAGCCACATATCCAGGGCAGCCAAGCAAGAAGTTGGATTGCATGTTTGGGACCTTATCCTCCTCTCTTTCCTGCATTCTCAGGAGAGACTCAGCTTTAGAGAGATGGCCTCTCTAGCGTGGCTTTAGGCTATCTTTTCCCTCTGAGTTTCTGCAATACCACAATAAACATAAACGGGGATAAGGAGAAGGAAACACAAAAATTCTGAGCACAAAAACCAAAGCAATTCTTGCAGGATGTATAAAATACGAATGTGTAAGCAAAGAAGAGGACTTGAACACCTGCAGTAATAAAGGCTCTTCTGCAAAAATATGTTTCAGTATTTAAATAATCATCCCTGGTAGCCTTTTGGGTAACAATATAGCTTGATTGCTAGCCATTTCCTACAATGGAAACTTAAGGGACATCCAGTATAATTTTACTGAAATAAACAGAATCTGAAAAAAGCCAACTGTAAGGCTGCAAAGCAGACTGTTTTTCTGAACTGCTTCTCCCTCTGAAATATTTTGTTGGCGTGACATACACTGTTTATTGTTTTACATGTCTTTGTAGCCTTCAGCCTCTCTCTCTGTCAACACATTGCTCTTCAGCTTCATTGTGCTCTTCTGTCTTCTCTGGTGCCGTGGGAACATAAAGCAAATGATTCTACTGTTCCCAGCTAGAAATTGTTTTTCATTATAATTTCAAGAGGAGCTTTGAAGTATCTACTTAGGCTCTCACAGCTAATAAGAGACAAGGCAGTTGCTATGCTACTTGTTGATTAAATGAAAACCAGACCTGATAACATGTGAAATCTTCCTGAGGGAGGTGTTTCTCTTACGGAGATGAGTACCGAACAGTTAAGATCTGAAGATGTATGTCTAAGGTTAAATACCTAAATGGTCATTTTAAGCTCTGAAAGCAATGAGCTGGCTATCTGGAGACAGAGTGTCAGTGGGTGTAAAACATCACTGACACGTCCCGAGCATTTGGGCACTAGGGCCTTTGAGGACAAAACATCCATTTTATATTCTGAGCATTAAAAATACAAAATTTTCATTTAAAAACTAAATGAAAAAAAAAATTATTTTTCTGAGGTGCAATGTGACAGAAAGTTCTAATGGCACCCAGGAGAAGATCCTCAGCTCTGCCAAAACCAAGATATCATATTTAAGGCCATAAATAACATGTAATATGTATGAAATAACATTTCATACTTGTCACAATTTGAAAATGACTTTATGCTGAAAACCCCAAAATACTATTTATGTTTCTGAAACAGAGTACAGACCTCTAGATTCAAGACATCAGTCTAATCTAAAGCCCTAAATCTGTTTAGACATTGGAAGTTTCTTATGTATGTTGCAACCCTTTAGTCAGATTTAACACATTCTAAGAGCACCAAGTTCAGAGTAAAATAAAATTGCAATGACTTTCACTGTGAAACACAATAAAAAGAGGTTCCAGAGCAGCAATGGTTTTGTATATTTAATTTAAAATATCATACTTAAAACTGCAACTCTCTTTTTTTTTTTCCTTTGCTGTTGAAAATGGGTAACTCTGCAGCAAAGGATGTGACAGTCATGAGACCAAAGAAAGAACAGGTAAGAGAAAGCGTAATTTTGTAGTCCGGTGACTTAAGCACTGTTGGAAGAGAACAGAACTGGTTCTGCTCTGTACATCATTTCCTTTTATATGTGTTTGTCTGTTTCAATTGAAACGCAGAAGCAATCCACATCAGCAGAATAAAAAATGATATTACACCTTGTCTCACTTGCTGTATTTTTGGTCCCACACCGTGGTTACCATGTGAACTGCTTGAGGAGTGGTGAATGTACCTACAAGATTGTGGTTATCCTTTCAGAGTAGAGATCTGAGTTTAGTTCCCTTAAGCTAAGATGGGCTTTCCTCTGTTCCATTTATTGGCAGAAAAACACCTGATTTTGTAGCTGCTCGCAAACCAACAGGATAGCAAAGATCTGCGTTCTGGCTTAACCAGAGAGCAAACATCAATTAGATGTAAACATTGGATGGCAAAATTCGAGACAAAGAGAGATGCACATTTTTCAGATACATTTCTATCTCCAGCTGGAACAATCAGCCAGCTGCTGTCAGCACGTTCCTCTCCCATGTGTGTTTTCCACCCCTTCTCCAGATTGCCTAGATTTGAGGTGATACATTACTGTCTGTTGCATCACAGGACTTTTTTGGAATGGGGTTCTACACAGGGGTGATCAAGATGCGTTATCTACCACTGTATTTCTTGTATATGATGTGTTAAAATTTCAATGATTGCCTTAACGCTTTCCCCTATATAGTAGGGGAAGAAATAACTGTTCACTGTCAATGTGTTGTTAGACAGTAACACTGCAATTTTTCTGAAAATACCAGTTTCTGAAAGAAAAAATACTTTAGATGTTACAATAATAGCACACTTATTCTATTAACTTGTGCTTTCTGAAAAGGACATGAAAGTAGGGAGATTATCCTCGGGCAGCAGTGTCCACAGACGTTCCCACTTTATACCTTTATTTCACCTTCATAAAAGGAAATTATGTGCTGGGATAATTTTTTGTTTATTATGTTAGATTTCCTTTATTGCACTTGGCAATTTCATCCAATCTGTACACTGAAAAAAAGAAATCTTGTATTTCCAAAACAAACAAAAGTTCCAGTTGCATGGTAACCAGCCCACACTAAGCCCTAGAAATATCAGATCCAGAGGGCTCAGGACTTTGCCAAAGAAACAGAGAGCTTTTAACTGATTTCTTCATAAGATAATAACAGGGATTTTAACCACTACATCATACAAAACAATGCTGTAGCCAAATTCTTTACTGTCACTGAAGTCAAGGGAGTTACATTAGTGGCAAAGGGGATTCCAGTTCTTCCCCAGCAGTTTGTCCTCGTGCAGCCTGCAGAGGGGAGTTTGCCTCCCAAGAGGGGAGGTCTCACCAGGCCACATGCTTGTTCTGTCAAAAAGGAACTTTACTTTAAAGACACTGTGAACCTTAGATCCACTGAGTAAGAGGGCATAAGAATAAAGGGCATGGGGGGAATGAAGAAGGCCCCTCAATGTTTGCCATCCCTCTCATATTACAGAGATAAAAAGACACAGTTGCATGATTTTTCTCTGAGTATTTCATATAAACTTGATAGTTTCAAAGGCTGTAGTTACTTTGGCTCCCCTGATGATGTGGAACCACTGGAGATATGTTTCAAGAAGCTGGAAGGAGCCACAAAACTGGTGGAAGTGCCTTGCTAAGGATCACAAGACAGGGTACCGTGCTTTAACCCTAGCCAGCAACGAAGTACTGTGCAGGCACTCACTCCCTCTTCCCCCCTTCCCCAGTGGGAGGAGGTACAGAATCAGATGAAAAAGTAAAACTCATCAGTTGAGATAAGAACAATGTAATAATGGATGCAAAGTAAAATACAACTAATACTACTAATAAAAAGGAGATGAAGAGAGAAAATCCAAGAAAAGCAAGTGATGCATGACACCACCCCCTGACCAATGCCCAACCCATCCCTGAGCACCAGTTGTCTCCTCCCAGTCAACTCTCCCTCAGTTCATGTACTGCTCTCTTAAGCAAGAGAAAAGAAGGTCCTAAACCAAAAATTTCTTCACAGTTCAGTTCGTAATTCATCTTCATGGATAACAAGCTAACAAAGTTTCTTATTCATAGTGCGTGGTTTCTCCATAATCATGAACTTAAGCAAGTGAGCTGACATCAAAGTAGTCATTGAGATATTCTTGATTTTCCGCCTAACATTGGAAGCACCTTGGACTACGGCTTTCACAACAATGTTTCGTTCAGTTATCGTTTTTGATTCACTGAAATTCTCAATCAACTTTTAATCCACAGACCATGGCTGGGGTAAAAGAGTGGTTACTGTCTATGGTAATGTAGACATTGTGCATTGAAATCAGTGTTGGGTGTTCAACAGAGGGAGCTGGGAACACCTGCCACAGTACAAAACTCCAGATAAGGTAAAGACCACCATCATTGCTGAATTCGTGTTTGAGTGGGAAGGGGACACCTGACTCTCACTACCAAACTTTGGAGGCTGTTGTGATTCCAAAGTTGATTCATTTTGAATGATGGAGTCAAAGTGCCATTTTTCAGCTGTGTTCTCAGCCTGAACACAAACACGTGCACACACTGGCATGTGGTATTCCAGGGGTATGATTCCTCACAAGAATATGAACTCCAGGAGAGGACTGTTAATGATTGGGAGGACTGGTGATTCAGCAGACTGGCAGTGGTGAATCTCAGCTGAAATGAACCATACTTCATTCAAACCTGTTGGCTTGTTCTCTACATGCCCCCAGTTCTGTGAACAGCACTTGGTCCTCAGATTTACCACAGTTCAGTCTGATACATCTGTTTGTGGCAGCCCAACCCATGTGCTCTTTTTCATTGCCCCTCCATCTCTCCTTCTTGTCCCACGTCCTTTACTCACTGCATTTTTGACTCTGCGTGTGACAGAAAACATCTCTTTTCACATTTTCAGGTCTATAAGTTTGTCTCTTGATTTAGGTGTTCTCTCTCTTGCTAACCACAAAAGTACCAACCAGCCACAGCCCCAGTAATAGATCTAGGCTTGTCCAGTCTGTCTGGACATAAACCTGGACAGCACAAGGGCAATAATGTCCTGCTCTGTGGTGGTCACTGAAGGATCCATGCTACCCATGCCCTCCAGGGTGGACTATCAGACTTCTAATGGTCTAGTTTCAACTGGTGTGGTTGATTGACCTGAAAAATAAATGGATGAAACTCAGACTCTTTGATCTAGGTATGGTGCTCTTGCAGCAGATTTGCTGTTGGAATGAGACAGGATTCAAGAGAACCAGCTGGAGTCTGGTATGTAGGATTTTCTGGACTAAAGCCAGGGAGCTTAGTTAATAACTCAGCAAGACAGGCTGCTCTATCTTCTAATTGGCTGCCAACTTCAGGCCCTGAGTGCTCAGTTATTCATTCAGGGACCAGCACAACTAGAAAAAGATCTTTATTGGCTACAGCTTTCATAGGTGGTTTATTTTGTCAAAAGTGGTTGAATTAATCTGTCTCTTTGCATATAAAACACAGGTTGCAAGTGGCTTGTGGGCTGCAGAACCTCTGAATCAAACCGTGCCCTTTATTCCATTTGAGTGTCACCATCCTTATAAAGAGCTGGTGTGAAGTTCTGTGTTGTTCTCTCAAGACAAACCTGAGTCCCTGAAAGCCTTCTGTATTGTGTCTGTTTGAGCTGGAGATAAAACAGCATATGTGATACCAGGTAAGAATACTCTGTTCCACAGAAGTGTCTACACTGTCAGTAGTTGTGAGTGACAAACCTGTTGTAATGGGGAACAACAGCTGATTGCAAGGGGTCCTTCTCTAAGACCTGTCCTACTTGAGACTTTGCCTTTGGACATTTTGTTTCAGAATAATGAACCTCAAAGCAGAAGCCTACAAGATTTTTTAGGCAATATGAACTTAAACACCTTGTGAACAGGTGGCCAAATCTGTAGAAAACCCCCTGTAAAGTGTATGCTTTAAAACCAAGTGCCCTTGTGATGTTCAGGCTGACAAAGGATTCAGGGGAATGCTGCCTTAGGAGAGATGTACGTGTGCCCAGGACACTGAGGTGGGAAAAACAATACTTTGGAGAGAAATACTGGTCACTGTCCAAACAAAGTGTTGAGAGCTTGGTTCTCAAAACAAATAAAAGAGAGTTTATCGAGAACGATTTTTGGGGGAGTAAAATGCTGGCTGAAAAAGGCATGAAACTGTTCTAACAAGAACAAATCTCCTCTTGTTTGCTTCCTCCTAAATTCAGTTGAACAGAAATTTGTATAACCTGTAAATAGAAGAGATTGGTGAGACACCTGAGTTGAGCACTCATACCTCCTGCAAACTGAAACAAGCTTCAAGGCTCA
>VZTA01025945.1:58689-145154 GCA_013398855.1 Mohoua ochrocephala | reverse complement strand
ACCAATGGAGTACTTAGAACACACCTATGTGCTTATGCTACTCAAGGTAAGGTCAGAGATGTGCAGATTGCTTTTTCAGCAGGAGGTGGTCAGGTTTGTTCCCGTGGGAATTTACTTCCCACTTTGGGTCAACACTGAGGGAGCTCTGTCTCATGCACTGACACCTTTACAAATGTTTTACCAAAGCAGCTGCTTCCTTCAGCTGGGAAAATTTTGCTGTGCCAGCTTTATGTGTGCTTTCCTCTCAGGATGCTACCAGTGGGCTCGCTTTGCTTTTACTTTTCCCTCCTTCAAAAAAAATAAGAGGTCTTGCTTAACTTTGCACTTTCCACTTTTAAAGTAAACTCATATCCTTCAAGGGGAAATGTCTTTAATACTGCACCATGCTGAAAGCAGTCCCTCCAAAGTACTGCTGGTTTCTACCTCACCAGTAGGGAGGATATCCTCAAAAAGCACCACTTGGAGTTTACAGTTGTTGCAAGCTAACCATCCAAAGGAATTAAACGCAGAGGAATGTAAAAATATTTCACAGCAGGAAAGCAGGGAGAAGGAAAGCAATCAATGTAGAAAAGTAAATATATAGGGGAAATTCATCATAATGGAAGAAACACCTTGAAAAAAGGGGGACTTAAAAATAGAAGACAATTCCCCATTTGAAAGATATAGTAATTGTGATAAAAGCTCATAAAAAAAAAATATAATTGCAAAGTATAGAATTTGAACAAAAGAGATGCCTGAATGGTTAACATGCTGGCTTTGCTCGCTGCCAGTATCGTTACTTCAAAGTGGTATTGAACAGTGTTACAGTCAAGACTAGGAGGCAGATAAACTGTTAAAGCATTACCTGCTACACAGAACATTATTTGCCAGCAGACTGGTCCCAGGTTCTTAATTTTAAAATAGCATTTGCATAGCTGTGAACATGCTTAATTTTTATGGCAACACACTGCCTTCAAATTGGATCGAATTACTGCAGTGTATTAAAAACTTGGGATCTGATTCTGCAATTTAAAAAAAAATTACATGTTGTTGCTTTAAGTACAGCAGATTCCTTTCATTTTCATCTACAATGAAACGCTTGGGTACAATGGGCTCTGAAGACAATTTTTAATGCTGACTCCTCTACATTCTGGCTTCATTTGTGGAGATACACAAGCAGCCACAATAACAGCCTCAAACATGACTTTCAAAACACACTGCTTTTGTACTTCAAAAGAGGTATGTCCCCATTTCTTTCTCATATGTCTTTTCTCAAGCCTTTTATTCTTCACAAAGAAATACAGAGCTGACCTGACAAAAACACTTTTCTTGACACAGTAGTCAAAATTATCCTGCCTGAGTAAATCTGAGAACTCTTTTCCTGACAGAGCCACCTGGGAGCATAAAGACACATATTTCATTTGTATCTCTTGGAAAAAATGTGGGCCGGGATGTAAAAGAACATAATTATAATTAGACCTAGAATCTTAACAGTCCCTGATCTTCACGAGATAAATAGCTCTCATCTCAAAAGGAGACTCATTGAATTAACTGAATGTATATAAGCATCTTGAGGACTATAATTGTACTGGGAACATAGATGCTGACCTGCTTCACCCAAAACATCCCTACCCGGGAAGGCAACACACTCCCTGGTTTTGACACCGTCCAGTTGTCCAAACTGCTTTCAGGGTCAAAGCTGGTGAGAATGCTATGAAGTGGTTTCCCAGAGTATCCTCAGAAAGAAAGAAAAACTGGTATAGCTCCTTTTTTCACTTATTCACCTGGAACGAAGAAAATGTTCTGTGATACAGTGGGCTTGCTCTCATCTGCTTTATTGCATTCTTATTACTACATAAAGGCGTAAAAAGCAATTCTTTAGAATGGCCTCTTTTCACCAGTCCACAGTTAAAGAAGGTTGTAACTAAAGAAAGTAGAGAAACAACTCAGCACAAGAAGGGCAGAAAGATATTTCTGTGAGAATGTAATAACTGCAAGTCTTTACACCAAAAAAAATCACCCCCCAACCAAGTAAAGTCCTCCTTACTTGGCAAGAAAGGCAAGTCATGTGTCTCTGTAGCACCTTGCCAGAATTTATGTTGCACCCTTACGCCTTCATCACGGTCCCCTGTTCGTCCATATGATGCTTGGGTCATGATGGTCCTGCCTGGAGCAGCACACCTGTGTTTTCTTTGCATGGAAACCAGGGATGAGAGGGAAGAACAACTGAGTTTCAGAAAGGCCAAGGCACACACTAGAGATGGGGACCAGACAAAGTCTAGACAGGTTCCTTAGCTGTTTGGTTGTTTTTTAAAGATTCTTTAATACTAACCATTTGGTCTTTATAAAGCATTCAGAACGTTGTATGTATTAGCACTCCCTGGGTGAAGTATTAAAAAAAATCTTTTGCTGTTCTGTTCTGAGTCTGTTATTTTAATAAATGCAACATCTCCTGTTTCTTATATGATTTAAATGCTAACATAAAAAACATTCAAAAAGACTAATTGGAAAAATACATGTCTGAAAAAAATGTTTTAAACTCATTTGAAGGAGGACTGAGGGTAATGTTATGTGTTCTTATAAGGGTTTAGTAAATGAAGGACTTTCAGATGCTGACTCTCTGATTCACATTCTTCATTGCCTCGTATAAAATAAACTCTCTTGCACTTTGGGAGGGGCAGACATTCCCAGGGCTGGACTCAGGCAGTGCGATGGGAGTCTTTGTGCCATACACAACTGCTGCTGGCCACCTTCCCCACAGAGACCAGACAACAGCCCCACAGTAATGTGGAAAGCTGTAAAGCTGGTCAGCAGAACTTTGGTCAGCTGCTTTAACAATGCCGCCTCTAAATCTTGTATTGTTAAACCAGTTATGTATTAAAAATAACCTCCGTGAAAACAAGCCTGAAAGATAATGGCTTGGATAAAGAGTCAGTAGTGCCAGAGATTCTGAGACATGGCTCTAAGTCTGGAATTTATATACATTCCTGGTATTTTCCCATCTCAAAGGCACAGTAGAGCTGCTTAAATATAATGGAGTGGGGGAAATCAGCCACACTAGATGATTCATGTATGCTTCTGCCTCCACTCAACTCATATTTTAAATATCTCATTGAAGTTTATAATCAAATACTTCTATAGTTTTCTTTATGGTATTGGTAAGCAATGGTCCCTTTGTCTGCAGCCTGTCTCATAAATATAAAGTCAACTGTTACTTCATGTTGTATTAGATCGAGGTATAGGAGACCATTGTTAACCTAAATAGTTCAGAATTTTCCTAGTTATTACTAATTTTCTTAGAACACTGGAGTTAAATTTACATTGGCAAATTCATAGATAGGTCTTTGCCAAGAGAAAAACTCATATGGAAAAAAGACATTTCACGTCCATATAGTTGATGAATATGTCTGATAAAGCAATTGAATAATATGTTATCTTTAAAATATGTATGTTTTTACTCTGTGAGTGACATAAAAGTTTAGGTAGCTTTAGCAGCAAATCTCTTTAGGAAATAGGAGGTGCAGAATCAAAATATTTTCTACTGTCATTTGTTCTATATTATTGCCCTGAATTTGAACAACCGAGATGCCAAAATGCAACTGTCTTGGTCTTTGTTCTCTTTTGAATTTTCCAACTTAAAATGTATATAACTTATCACAACCACTGTGCTTTTCACTTGGGAAAACTGAGTTTCCCAATCCTTTTTTTATTTTGTTAGAATCATGCGGGACCATATGATTGTGGAAATTGTGTCACTGTAGAAATTCAAAAGAGTGCAAATAAGACACCCCATTAACACATATGGAAAACAGCAAAAATGAAGGAATGTCAGTTAAATCCATGCCAGATTCCAGGTCAGAGCTAAGAGTGATCCTACCATCATTCTCTATGTAGGTATTTTCTTTTTATTCAGGTCTTCCAATAAAATAGAAGAATCACCCAGGGGGCTTCACATAGGTAAAAAGACATGGATCTAGACCTTCTAAATCTTTAGTTTTTAAAATCTCTCTTTATAGTTGAAGTGCAGATCTGAAGCAAACTCATTAAAAAATGGGATGTGAAAACAGCTGTAAATTTGCAAGGTGATGAGGGGCCTCATCTGGAGAGAGTGTCAGAAGAGCACACACAGGACATTGGACACAGATGTGAGGAGCCCACTTTGCTGGGCACTTGCAGCATCTGTTGGGCATTTGACCCCAGCAAGCTTGACTTACTGAAATGCAGCAGAGTGGGCAGTGATCTCAGGGTGACTGTGTTCTGGGCTTTCATATAGGCCTGGCAACCACAACCAGAAGATGCCTGATGACCACCTCTGGCATTTCTGAATGTCAGCCATCTGATCAGAGCCATTATTTTGTGTGGTGCATCCAGCATTTTTCTTGAGCAAACGCATTTCAGCTGGCAGGAGTGGTAAGAGGCCAATGTACCATTAGTCCCCACAGTTTTTCAGGCTGAAGCCCGTCGTGTCCCTGTCTTGAGCTGGAGATGGCTCTGACTTCCAAGTGTTTTAACTTTCATTCTCAGACCTCTTCCCTATTTCATTCCATGAAGACTCGTCATGAAATAGGGCATTTGCTGGATAATCAGGGAATCATCAAATACATCTCACTGTCAAGGAGTTTTTCTTGATAATGTCCTCTTGAATTGCTCCAGTATCATCTCTATGCAGATACAGAAATAACTCCACACTTCTTCCTTATTTACATTATAAGGTCATTTGTGAAATATAGAGCTGTCTACCATTGTTCAAATACATGTAGTTTAATTATCATTTCAAGAAATAGGCTCCCTGTTTCCACAGAATAGCCATTACTTTTTAGAGTTCAGCTATGAGTGACCAATTCAATCACCAGTTCACATCCTGGCAAAAACATTATAAAGTTTATTTAGATATAGTTATTTTTCAATCAAGTCTTGCAGACCCGTTATCACACTCTTTTGATAGTTCATACTTGGGCAGAATACAATTTGTATTTTTTTTAATCACTTTTCATGTGCAGATTCCTTTAGTCCCTTTGAGATACGTTAAAGGACCTCAGAAATGTGCATTATAGTTACACATACCATTCTGCCCGAGTAACTGCAGGGTACTGCTAATTCTGCCTTTACAATATTCATAGCTTTAACTGAAATACAGTTTGGATAACAGACGCAGCTCTCTTACCCACCTCAGTTTGCAGTACAATTTTGTGATTTCTCATTAGCTAGCGCGTCTGCCTTCTGCCACAAACTGACTTACATTCCTCCCATCTGTTGCAAACACAATTTAATTATCAGTCTCTACTATGAACATGACAACAAACACTTTTATGCATGAAGGTTCTGCCCTTTTCCCCATTGTCAGAATTTTTGTGAGGTAGTGTTTTGAAGTAAAGTTTTCATAGAAGGGTAGTTCAAAAGATCTGTTTCTGGATACACTGTGTTTTTATTAATATTTTGTTACAAATCCAGTATGATCAATCAGGAATTCAAACGAAAGCTGTATTTTCATACTGATTTATCCTATTATTTTTCTACTTGAATGTTTGCAAAATGGAACATTTTTTAGAGTATTTCTACAACTAAGTTAGAGATTTTGCAATTATTTAGTACTCATATACTGCATGCATCATGCCATTGTCAGTTATTAGAACTATCTGAACCAGAATGGCAAATAGAAATGAAGGATCACTAAAAAATTAATTATTATTAAACTAAAAGGAAATTAACTAAAACACAACAATCAAAACATAATGGAAATACAAAGCAGAATATTTAAGTGCTGAAGAAGAACGGAACAATTTAAATATAATTAAATATAATAATTCAGTGGGAAAATAAATATATCTAACAGGAGAACCTGGAACAGGTTGCCTGGAGAAGTTCTGGATGCCTCATCCTTGGAAGTGTTCAAGACCAAATTTGAGCAACCCGGTCCATGACAGGGAGGTTGGAACAAGATGATTTTTAAGGTCCTTTACAACCCAAACCATTCTATGTTCCTATGGATTTTCTCTGGACTCCAGGTGACTTTAAGGCCTAGTAATTTTGGGTGAGAGCATGATTTTGCCAGAATTGTTTTGTTACAGCATCTCCAAGCATGTGTGATGCTTATGCTAAGACAGCACTGGGAGGCACTTGAGCGGACAAGACCTACCCAGGAGGATTTTGCTAAGCAGAGGATGCTAAACCTGGCATAATTAATGATCGTGTTATCTGGCTGGAACATGCTTTGCTGTGCACAGTTTTATCATTCGTAGCTGTCTCTCATCTGGGAGAAAGCTGATTGAGTCATTTCAGCAAAAGACTGGAGAAATGACCTGGCACATATCCAATACAAACAAATTGAGGACCAGACCTGGGAGCAGTTGCCATATCTGGAAGACAACTCTTTGATAATTGCAGGTGCATCCTAAAGCCAGGATGCGAAGAAGCTGGATACATGACAGGGGACCAAGGTGGACATTGAGGGAGTCAGGGTATCGAGAGGACTGGAACAACATCTGTAATGACTGAACAAGGAAGGGGCAATCATTTCTTGGAGAAAAGACAGGGAATCTTAAACAACAATAAAGTTTTGTAATTCTTCATTTTCAAGTAATTTTATTACTCCCCTTCTAATTTATCTGCCTTCTTTATGACCTAAACTGCTGCAGCCCTTTCAGTTTCTCTATAAAGTGTTTTCCAGGTGCCATTGTTTGCATATGCTCAAATGCCATGGACACATATGTGGGTCGGTCTGAAGAAAGTCTATATTTGTCTATCTACTAAATGATTTTGCATCACCTCTGAGAGTCAAATATAACCCTGGATTATCCGTGCTCACCTTTCAAAGCAAAAGCTTTCCATTTTCTCGGCTTTAAAATACAAAGTCTAATTTTTTTAAAAGCTACTTGGTCACATTTATGCCTCAGGCTTCACCTCTCTATTCAGTTATTGACAATAGGATCATTCGATATTTTAGATTGCCTTTACTGGCAAGATCAAGAGAGGATCAGAAAAGGCTTGGCATCCTTTGAGAAGGAACTGCTTTCCTACCTCTGATACAAAGTAGGACAAACCCACGCTAGTGATGTGCTTGCTGCTCGCTCCACCTAGGACATCCTCAGACAAGTCTGTCAGAATGGAAGCCTTAATAGCAACCGATGTACATATTAACCTCTTCTTGATCAACATTTTGGTGGAAAGAAACACTTCTGTGATCAGCATTTCAGCAAATAATACCCTTCAAGCTACATCTGATGTGATTTGCAAACTCATTTGTCATCATTGTTTGAATGAGTAGAGGAAGACATTATTTAAATTTATTTGTAAAAGTGAAAGAAGAGAACAAGTAGTTGGGATATTTAAAAGCAGAGTGAGGCAATGAGGTAATCAGACTTAGTTGTCAATATCTGAATTTCTTTTGAAACATTTGAAAATCTAATGAAATTCCTGTATGCAATCTGTTAAATAGTTCTGGAGAGTAGAGATGGAAAAGGCATCTTTTTGATATAGATATATAAATCTTGTCTGACATTATCATTTGACAATCGTTTGGTTTTTGGTACTGAGGCAGTTTCATTGTGAAAGGAGAGAGGTGCACAAATTTGCAGCTCTGTCCCAAACTGTATGGATAAATTTCAGCACCTCACGTATCACTCCATCAAATCTAAGTTTCACACAGAGAGCTTCCATTGAGAACCATGATTGGATTTTCTAATTCAGGCCTTGAAATGTCTGTGTTGCACCATCTGGCCTTTATTTGTGGGTTTGTGTAATAAAATACTTTTAAAGACCACAAAGTACAACTGTAATTACTAATTTATTTTTTTTTTAAATTTAAAACTTCAGTAGAAATCAATTTATTTCAGCTTAAATAGCTTTTTGGCTCAATTGCAGTATTTCTGCAAGTGGTGACATTGCATGTTGTAAACTGACTGTGCAGTGCTGACACCAGCAAGTCCAAATGCAGGCCAATACTGTACACAGTAGTAGTCAAGGGACAAGGATAGCAAATGAGCACGTATCTAATTAAAGTTCTCTGATAGGATTAATCAGTTGACATTTTGCCACATAAATCAATAGCTGGATTTTCCTCCCAACAAAAAGCCTAATTTTTGCTGAGGAAGCTGTTCACTCTTAGCTAGAATGTCAATGTTTTTGGCAGATGATTGATTCCCTCTATATTTTATGCATTCAGATTCAAAATACAAACAACAGATGGCTTTCTCTACAGTCCTAAACCTGGATTTGATTGCTATAATCCACTCAACACTGCTGGAATTCACACCCTGCAAACTTAAGGTGATATATGGATCTCTCTTCTACTCCAGCTCAAATGTAACCTCTCCAAATTATCAGGTATAATGTCAAGCGATTGAGTCCTCCAAGGAGAGTATGGTAAGACAAGAAGAATTGTGTCACTCTTAAAGCTGCCACGACACTGAAGCCGTGGTCATAGCGGCCTCACGCTGGGTAGGACCGTATTAAGAATGACCGGAAGAAACCAGACCACTCTCCAGATTAGAGCCCTCATCAGCTGGACTCTCCAATTAGTGCGTGATACTCGGAGCTGTTACTTGTTTGAATGGAAATTCTTGGGCTGGGCCTGAGAAGATTTGGCTTTTAATTAGGTAATTATAAATCCCTAATTATCAGCTGATAATCTTTTCAATATCTCTTCTTAACTTTGGCGCCAACTAGACCAGATGACTCGGATTTATCCTCATCCTTGAGGAGAAAGAGATTTTTCTTCCAGAGATAAGAGTTGTTGCCTGTAGATCATGAGTGATTGGGTGTAAAGATTACTAGTATTTCTTAAGCTGCTTAGACAAGGCACTATGGTTCATTTTTTTAAATTGCAAATAGTGAATATATTATAATGTGCTTTCTAGAACTAAATCTGGACCTGTACGACAGCAATACCAAAATTAAGAGGAAAATTAGTAACCATGCATAGTACCTGTGGCAATAGACAACATGATACTTCCATGTGGAATGCAGAATTCCACAAAATTCAATAAAAAGCTCTTGTAAACAAGAAGAAAATTGGACACTTTATATATGTAATTGAGAGGCCCTGCTGTTTCTTTAGCGAAAGCTGGCACTAGTGAAAGATAACAGACTGTTAGACATACTCACAGAAACTATTCACAGGATCAGTCTAGCTTCAAGAAAATACCAGTTTCACCCCAAAATTGATTTTAAGGAGCACCAACCCTACTTAAGAAGCAGAGTAAAATTCAGAGAACAATCACGGAAACAAATGGAAGAGATAAGAGGGATTAAAAAATATTAAGAATAACTCCTTAGAAAAAGTGACCTAAATTAATGAGAACTCACATTAAACAACTGAGCTAAACAACACTAAAATAAAATTAAATATTTAGTTTTAGAACACATGAACTATATTTGTTTGCATAAAACCTTGAAATATTTGTTTAGTTCTGAAAAGCTCCTTTTTTTTTCTCCTGTTTAAATAATGACTACGTTGGTGCAGTCTACCTGCCTCAGTTTTTGTAATTATGTTTATTGGCATGAATGGTGGGACATACAATGAATTATTATTGCTATTATTTATTATTTACTATTTATTATTTAGACCCTTCTCCCCTCCTTTTTTTTTTCCGTAAGGAGAGTTTACTTTTAAATAGATGGGCAAGATTATCAAACGTTAAGACTGTTAAGTAACTCTTCTGATATCCATCCTGATACCTAGCTCGTGGTAGTCAAGAAGCTGGCCCAAATTAAGAATATGCAAAATCTATAACAGTTCTCATCAAATTACCAAATGTGTTATGCGCAAGGTTCCTTCCTGATCATTACAAAAGCTTTCTTTTTTTAATTTTTATTTTTACTTTTTAATCAGTTTTGGACACATTTTCCTCTCTGGTTAACTTTCCTCTTACTGGGATGAAAAAGGCATTCTCCTCTGCTGGAAGAGTGATATGATGAGGAAACCACTTCTGCAGGAGACAAGCTTGTGGTCAATTTTCTCCCTGCGTACAGAGGGAAGAAAAAGCTTTCAGTAAAGGAGAATTTAAAACAAGGTTTTCATGAATCATTGTTTGCTGGAAATGCCAGGGAAATCTAAATTAAGGAAGACATCCTTTCACTTAGTTAAGGAAAACCACAGTTCATAATTCTTTCAGAAACACACAATGGCAAACTTTGTACGACTTAGATACTGAAAGCCAAGACAGATTAGATTAAAAACTGACTAGCTGTATTTTATAATTCTCCAGGAAGAGTTTTTTTATGAGAATTGGAGGGGGAAAAAATCATCTGCAGTAGAACCGATCAGGAATTTTTGACTGCATGGATTTTCATTGGGAAAGTCAGATGTTCAAAACCTAACTTTTTGTAGAAATTTGAAAGTTTCAAAGGAATTACTTTTGGAAGGCTTCATGGTGCCAAAAAAGGATTTCAGGGTTTGTTATAATTAGAGAAAAACTGCAGAGATCAAGAGTCTGGCCAATGTCCCATTGCCCCGAGGCACAGGATAATAGGCTTCCAATGTAAAACATGTATGGCATGAAACATGAGCGCAGATTTGCTATATTCCAGGTGAATGTCCTAATAAAAGGGTACATATTTCATGTTACTTTTTTTCCCCCAAAACAATGTTGTTATTATTACAAGCTTAATTACACAACTGGTGCTAAATAGTCTGATGGTGTGACATTCACCAGAAATACAGGAGGCTGAGAAGCAGCTCCCAGCTCCAAGAAGGCCAGAACAGTAACTTTCTCTCCCCTGTTTCATAAAAAGACAGGGAGGTACCCTAATTAATCAAATAGTCATCATTATTACCAATTACTAATAGCATAAATGAAGCTGTTGCTATGTCCAAGATGTCTCTAAATTTCCTTAATTCGCTAGCTTATATTTTCTTACAATAAACTGGACTTTCACCATTCCTGACACTTTGTTTTTCTGAGAAACTTATTATTTCTTTGTTTTTGCTGTGAAACTTTAAGAAAGGTGAACATAGAAGTCCGAGGGAAAGGTGTTCATCAAAAAACCAAGATCCGATGGATTATATCCTGAGAACTCGTGTTTCACTTACGTCTAGATCTGGAAGCAAACTTTGTAGGAACTCCTGGAGTGATGAATAATAAAGCCCTCAATGATGAATCTAAAGCCTTCTATTTAAGGGTGTTTTAAATTTGAGTCAATATTACAGCAATGTTATCAGAAGTCTTGGAAATATTTGGAACATTATAGACCATGAATAAAGTGAACCTAATTTTGCATTTGAAAAGTATTCAAATATATTGTTATTTCAGTTACATTTGAACTTCATAATCATCATCTGAATCAGAAACAGGTATTCAGAAAGGACTGGCAGGACATGCAATAAACAAACGTATCCCATTATTAAGTTTTGATGATTCATTACAATCCTTTATTAGCTCATCCCTTAACTCCAGCTAACTTCAACTCAGTATTGTTCCCTGAATTGGCATAAAATTCTGAAAAATTTAGAAATGTTACTAGCATTTTACTTAGAATCAGGTAAAGAAAGATTGGACCAAATTTTATTTTCATTGAATACATTGAGTTCATTCATGTCTATTACTAAGAAATAGAAAACATGCAAGTCTATATTGATGAAAAACAAAGGGATCAGACACTTGCAACTTCATTACTCAGCCTCAAAAAATACAGTACATGTCTAGATACTTTCCTCTGAGCGTTCTGGATTGGCAAACGGATTAAGTCCTAGAGAGACAGTCCTGTACACTAAATGAATCAAGTGCAAAATTTGTGTTATTACATCTACATCCAATACACATCCATACTGGGGTGTAAGAGAAAAAATATTTGCCGAGAAAATTAATTGAACTCTTGATACAGAGAGGAAAAATGAGGGTGTTGAGCAAGCCTTTTTTAGTGCTCAAATCAAAGCAAGTTAAATACATGCTGAGAATAATAACAACTCTATTCTAGGCTTGACTGTGATAGTCAATTAGCCAGTTGGAGAGAAAAGGGCAGTTATTATAGGAGTGGAATATTAGCAGAAGGAAAGTGATAAAGCCTGTCAGCTCTGTGAGTTACAGATGGTGACATGAAAGTTAGCTCCTGCAGATCTATAATCAGGGAACATAAAAATGTTTGTATATGCCATGAAATAACATCTCTTTTTCAGGCCATGCTTTTTAGAGACACCACAAAAACTAAAACCAAAGCCATCTTGTGCAGATGTTTTAAGTATTAAGAGGTTGAAGAAAGCCTAATTACTTTGAAGAGGTTTTCTTCCATGGTCCTTTACTGGCTGTCTTTGTGAGCTCATTTGGATGCATAGATCTAGTTTCACAGATGATGTTGGATGTATTAGCTGAAGAATGTTGCATTCTAGCATGCACAGGTTTAAATCTGCTGGATTTAAATAGCTCTTTCAGCATTGGGGGCATTTCCTTCAGGGTCTGTAGACAGATAATGGCAGCATTTGCTTATACAGAAACTAGGAAATGGTCCTGAGATATCATAAGACTTTCATCATACAGATTGAGCCCTTTGCTAGGAAATCATGATTTTCCACATTCTTTCAGGCATTATGGTAAGCGCTGGATTTCTCTATGGAAACACTTTTGAATTCCACTAAAGCTGGTTCACAGCACTGAATCAGGTTTCAAATTGTACCTAGATATAATCACTAAAATTAAAAGTTGAATTCATAAGTAAGCAGTAGAAAATGACTTCATGAGAAATAAAGACCACAGAAACCGAGATGATGCAACAAAATGTCTGCTCTCGATGTAGCGGTCTTGTTTCTGCAGTTCTTTCCATACTAGCTTGTATCATCCAGCTCCTGGGAAATCAGGTGCTTCCTGACAATTGAAGATCATTAACACTTTGAAAACAAACACATGGGTTTCTGTAGATTCTTGTTAGCATAATATTAAGGCTCTTGCTTTATGGGAGTAGATTTTGATCTAACTTCAGACAGGGAGACACGTCAATGTGTCTTTTTAGCTCAAAAGAGACAAATGCTTAGTTTATATCACATCATAAAGAAATCGGGAAAACAAAGAAACGAGAGACAAGGATGACATTAATCTCATCTAAATTTGGTTATCTGTAGTGGAAGATGTCTATATCTAAGCTCCTCAAGCTCCTTTTATCGTAAATGAAGAGGAAATAGGTAATTTTGCTACTCTAAACAATTAGCTGAGATGTCATTGCTTACAGTGTAAGTGTTTACATTTATTTAGGTGAATTCTACTCTGAATTGCTTTAACATGTAACATTTAAATGATGATGTCATGCCCCTAAGTCTGAGTCGATTTCTGCGGCTTCAAATCAGCAATGTACTTAAACAGTATCCTAATTTTAAGCATATAAATAGTCCCATTGAAGGCAGTGGGTTATTCACATAGCAAAGGTACGGTCCAGGGCTTTGCCAATGTGAGTAATGTGCCACATGTGTTTTCCTTGCAATAACTCTGCTACATCACTTTACCTTTGGGCAGTAATTTCACTGTACAGTGGAATGAATGTTTTCAGAAAGCTCTCTTAAATTTTTAAGATTTTGACATTTTTAGAGCAGATGCTGGTAAATTTATAAGGTTTGTATTCTATCCTGTGCTTCATAATAACACTAAAACCCAATAAAATATAATTCAATGTTTTGACTACTGCATTAATTGAACACTAACGCTGTTTCGATCTCTTAGGGTTCAAAATATAATTAGAGACATGCTAACTTTCATTTTCCATGTTTCATGTAAAAAAGATGAGACTAAATAGTAATATAAGTCACCAAAGCAGTAAAGGTCTTTTTAGCTATGTAACAGACGCCTCAACCTATCCATCGGTCATCTATATAATTTCTAATCCTTAAAAACATAGATGGCCCTAACAAGTTCTGAGTGTATCTAAATTTTTCAATTGTTTTGTAACTGTCCTTCACATACAGTTTATAGGATTTCATTGAATGAGTGTAGTTTAAACTGTAAATGTTTTACCTGGATCAGACTCATTTCAGCTGCAAGAGGAGGGCTTGCTTATAGTGAACTGCAGCCTGATGTCGTAAATTGTGAGGAAGGAAATCTTGCTACTGAGGTGTCTCATGCTCTGTTTTGGTCTCAGTGGGCATCTGACCAGAATACAATATTCTGGGCTCAGCAGCAACCCTGGCCCCCCGGACCATGACGGAGGAGCGCTGCCAAGAACAGGACATCCCATCCCCACTGCTGCAAGGGAAGTGCAAGCTGCTCGGCTGGGTGCAAATGAAACATGTGCCTTAGGTTTCTGATGAGCTCCCAACACAGCCTGTAGGCTAAAAGCTTGGCCTCTTCTCCACCAGGTAATGAACAATGTTTGGCTTGTAGTTAACTTCCATATCACTCAGCTACTCAGTATATTGAGATCTTCCCAAACAGGCCTCCCTGTAAACTATTTTTATACCAAGATATCCTGTAGCAGTCTTTACAAAAATAAATGAACTAGTGACATTTAGCTGAAAGGTAAGCAAAGGTGTTGAGTGTTAAACATATTAAGAGCAGGGGAAAAATCTGTTAATCGTTTTATTAATGTTTTCTTTTCTGCCGAAATCCTTGAAAATGCTTGTAATTCTTTGCAGCTGACAGGCTGCTGATTTTGCAGAAAGAAGAGGTTTTTGAGTCCCTTAACTCCAAGTCACAGTTGTTCCTTGTTTTGACTGTTGTAGTATTAGTTCTATAACCTCCCAAATAGTAAGTGCCTGTGTTCTTAGAGTTTAAGCATAAGAAGGTCTGCATCTGAGAATAATTATAGTTAAGCAAACACTACATTGAAACACAAGCTTAATGAGTTGCACTGAAGTAGTGTAAGGGACTGTCAAAGTCATTTTGCTGCTGCATGGATTTTTACAACGCTGTTCACTTATTTGAAGGATTCCCCTCTTTCACACACCCTAAGTGATATTCAAGCATTCCCCCGGCTTGTGGGAAGCGGCAGCAGGGGTGAGGCTTTGAGTCTGTGATCTATTCTGTCCTTTTACCATGCCCACGGTGAAATCCATGAGGCCCAGTCCCAAACTGTGCACTCTGTCTAGTGCTGGTGCTCTCTTGAGGATTGCCATTGTGGCTGGCAGCTTTTCAAAACTCCGATGGGGAACCTTCCACCAGCCTTCGGTTGTGCCAGAAAGGTTTAGATTGGATATTAGGAAAAATTTCTTTGACAAAAGGGTTGTCAAGCATTGAAACAGGCTGCCCAAGGGAGTGGTTGAGTCACCATTCCTGGAGGTATTTAAAAGCCCCGTAGATGTGGCACTTATGGACATGGTTTAGTGGGGGACCTGGCAGTACTGGGTTAATGGTGGGACTTGATGGTTTTAGAGGTCTTTTCCAACCTAAATGATTCCATAATTCTATGATTCTATGACTTTTAGTCTTTCCTCTGCTTCATGTCTCCAAGCAGACTGGATATTCCCCACTTTGAGGGGATATACCCCACAGGCCCAAGTCCACCAAGACACCTCCTGCAAGATGTGCTGCTGACCAGCAGCTTTCTCAGCTAAGCCAGTGGGTTCCTGTGCCTTTGCTCACTGTTCAGAGCACGTGGGTCACCAGGCTGGCCACAAATGGAAACAGGGGCACCATCTCTCTGCAGTAAGGCATAGAAAGTTACACAGGGACACTATTCCTGCCAAATCCCTGAGGCTCTTTCAGCTTTCTAAGCAGTGTGCTGAACCGCCTGATGCTCCTGCTCTAGTCAGACACCGAGGCTGAGCTTGTCACTGCCCCAGGTCTTCGTGTGACCCGCAGGTAACAAAAGCCATTGGCCATTCTGCATGGTCATACTGGCCTCCACCACCGAGTCTTCTCCCCGTTGATGGTTTTATCCTCTCCTTTCCCTTCACCTTCCAAGGCAGTGAAAGGTGTAGTGCCAGCTCAAAAGTGAGTAAGGGAATGTATCTTTCCCTTCCCCCCAGGAGCTATTGCTTGGTGGACCTGGCAGTGTAAGGGTAATGATTGGATACAATGATCTCAAAGAGTAGTTTTCCAACTTTAATGATACAATGTTTCTATAAGAACAAGAAATTGCATCTAAATTCTCATGGTAAAAATTAATTTGATAAATTTATGTTATATTTTTGAATACTTTGAGTCTTGTTTTGATTTTCTTCACATTAACCTAATAATAAATACATATTCAAATTTTGCCATGTATGTTTTTGCTGAAGTGCTAGGCAGATTGAGGTTCCTGTACAAAAACACCTATGACATTTCTCATTGTCTAATATTTTATCACTCTGGCAGCCTTTTTTTTGGTGGACCAACTCCTTCCAGAGACACTGAGGAAACAGACTCCAGGGTTTCAAGTTACAGAAATCTGGAATAGCTGTATCACACAAAGAGCATTCGAACACTTCTTATGTCGTATGAAAAGCAGAGGCCCTTAACATACTATACTTGAATGAGAAAAAGTTAGATAAGCCTCATCCTTCCTGATTATAAAATAAACAAGCAAAAAAAAAAACCAACAAAGTCAAAATGAAAAACTATAGTCAAATTCATGTTTATTGTGCAGTGGGAGCACGCTTTTCATATTTATCTGAGGACAATGTTATACTTGGATAATGAACTGTGTTAAAACTTTTTAAAGGCAAGATAACACAATAATGTCAAGTAGTTAGAAAAATGAGGAATTTTGTTTTCTTTTCTCCTCTAATTTCTATGAACCATGTACAACTGTTAACCTTTCAAATGTACTATGGTCTATTATGCATTTTTCTTGGCTCTGTCCTCACTCTTGCAATCTGAATGTTATGTTATGTTATTCTGTGAATCAGCTGTGAATAGGCCCCATTATCAGAGACCATGGTCTGGACTCAATGAAATAAATGATGAAATGCACTATGAGATTGAAACAGACTTGCACCATCTTTTTTTGGGCTGCTTTTCTAACTTTTCTAATGTAAATTATTTTTATTTCTTCTGAATCAAACTTCATTATGTATTATAAGTCTCAGATAAAACATATACCTTATACCAGAAAAGCAGTGTTTCCAAAAAATCTTTTTTTTTGCTACTTAAATTATAATTACCTGGTCAGTCTTAAATACCACATTCACTACAATCTCTTCTACTCTCCCAAATTTCAGAGAAATTACTGGGTTAATTCAGGTCAATGCCTTTAAATCTGAGAGCAACAGGAGCAGAGAAGAAGTAAACAAGAAAAAGTACAAAGCAGACAGTTACAGCAACATATAGGAATTATGTAGGGTTTGCCAGAAATTCCAATCTCATGTGGAGACAGGAAGAATTACTGCAGGGTACATATCCTCACACAGAGAAGGATGGAATAGAAAGTTATTATTTCCAGCAAAGGAGAGTGGAAGACTGAATATTAAAAAAAGATAAATCTATTTAAACCCAGGATTGAACAAAGAGGGGATCAAAGCTGCCAGCAGCCCTGAGATAGTGACTGCACAGTTTTAGGACCATGCTATCATACCAGTCCTACACCTGTTTTAACCCCAACTTCCTTGTTATTCCCATGCAATCTCCCTGCGCCCTGTGGAATTCATGTTTGTTTTCATGGCTAATGGGCATGGGTAAAAGCCAAACCCTGTTTCAGTTTATGTTGGCATCTCTCCACTTTGCAATGAGAATGCAAAATCTCTAATCTTCTTATGACCTTTCTGTATTTCACTAGACTTTCACAGCTGAGAACTTTTGCAACTGGTATTATGGACTGAGAAGGATTTAGAAATTTTAGTTTCTCCTTAAAACAGGACAAAAGAGTGAAGGTGGGTTTTCCCTGTGGAAAGCATCATGCTCAGGATAGTTAACCTTGACAAAAAAACAGAACAAAAATGTGAATGTCAGTGGTATAAAAGACATGAGCTGGGAGATGAGCCCAGCTTGGAAAGAATTATTCCTTTGCAGAGCAGATTGGGCTCAGTTTCTGCTTAGTTAATAGAGATCCCCTCTAGATGTGGCATTAGTGACACTGAGAAATCAAACACCACCAAAATTAATGTAAGAAGCTCTAAACGTGCAGTTAGAACATTCGTAACTTCAGCACAGTGTTACCTCACTGGTTGCAGGGTATTTTGCGGCTGCACATTGCTGTCTGTATTTACTTAAACCAAGTTCAGAGTGGCATATGCAATGTATATTCTTGTCCTTCTAAAACTTAAGCAGTATGTAATGATGGCTGGAAACAGCATTCAGTCAGTCCAGAGAGGGCTATGCCTTTTTGATAACTCCTGCAAAACCTTTGGGAGTGCTTTGTTTCTCAAATATAGACTGAATTTTAGATTTAGAAAACGATCCCTGTCGTGTTAACACTTTTTGATGTGTTTCCAGTGAATTCAGGCAGCTTTGAGTAAAGCTTCTGAGGGGAAATGTTGGCTATCCTGTTAAATCTGAAGAAATATGCGAAACAGATGAAAGAATCAGAAAAAGAGATGCAGTTCCTTGAAATGGAAAGGGATAGAAGTGCCTCTCTAGTATCGAGAATGGGTTGGTTGTGAATTGAACCTAGACATAAGGTGCAACCACGTCTATTTTGGATAGTGGGCTTTTAATGACCCAGGTATCAAGGCAGCAAGTGGCACCTTATTGAGTCAATTCTTTGCCTGCCTTTTGCTTACAGAGATTCCTTATAACTTTACCACCAGTTGGGTGCAGACTTCTATCAGTCTTGGCCACGTATTCTTACTCAGACACAGAATGCAAATGCTTCGATGGATGGTTCCTGCAAGATTTGGGATGAAGAGACTACAACAGGGTTTATCTTTCCCCAGTCTTCTCCTTTCTAGACTGAATATATTTGTTACATATATTTTCCCCAATACTGTTTCGATCTAAGTATCTTTTTATCTGTCTTCTGCTGGTTTTGACTCTATCCAGTTGGGTACCTTGTTTTTATAGCAGTGTAGTCAAAACTAGACTCCAGCTGAGGCCTCATGTGTGCAGGATAAAGAATAACTACCTCCTCTGTGTTACTTTACAGCCTGTTGCTTGTTAATAGCATCACATTTTTCACCTGGACTTAGTTTGTGATCCACTCTAACCTCCCTGCCTCAACCTTTTCTTTTTTCTAGCATGCTGCCTAGCTAGTTATTCCCGATTTTCTGTTTGTGTGTTCAATTTCCTCTCTCAACTGCTGCCCTTTTTTAAATTTCCATTTCATCGTGTTGCTTTTGGATCATTCCTCCAATTTGTCAGGATCGGCTTGAACAGCAACCACAGCCTCCAGTGTGCTTCCAGCTCTGTATGGCTTACAAATGGCACGAGTAGTCTCTGTGCTGTCATTCATGTATTTAATGAAAGTGAGGAATAGAAGAAGGTGCTGCAGAAATGTGTTGCCAATTTGTGAGAGAAATGTTGACAACTTCTCTTTGAGTATTTTTTTTTCAATCACTTGTGCATTTATCATAGAGTCGTTTGTTCAAGATAGTATTTCCTTCTTTGGCTGAGGAGAAAATCGTGCAACACCATGTCAAAAAAACTTACCAGACCCAACTGGAAGAGGCTACTGCTCTCAGGATATCCAGCAGACCCTTCCAAAGAGGAAGCAGGTAAAAGAGTGTTTTATACCTTGTATTTGCTCTCCATTGGTTTCTTTTTTTCCTCGTTTATGCCATCTGCCTGTTTCTTTCCCTCCTCTCACAACTCAGTGGGCTGCACTGTACTGCAAATGCTCCTGTGGACTTCAGGGAGATGGGTACCTTGGCATGTTTTGCAAAAGCCTTGAGCAAACTCTAATGCAGAGAATCATGAGCAAGCAACTTCTGCAATTGCCCAGAGAAATGTGGCTATGCGAGTGTTTAAAGGGAAAGCACACTAAGAAAAAAAACACTATGTAAAATAAATGTTTCTTGATATTTAGGAATATTTGCTTTTGATTTTTGCATTATTGTGTGGCATGCTTATATTTCATCTAGTACATCATGTTCACTACTGATTTAACTGTCTCCTAAAAGTTGTCTCACTCCTATGTCATTCTCCCTGTCCGAGAACAAAAGGAAAGGTAACATTCAGCGAGATGAAGTGTCAAAGGTACATCTGATGCAGAAGAGATGCCTCCTGCAGAATATGATATGATTCTGTGGAAACTGCTGCCAGAGGTCTCAGTGACCAAGGCTGTTGTGGGCTATCTGACACACGGATGAGTAATGAGAAGACAAATTTAATATGAACGGTGATAGATAGCAGTTTTGAAAAAAACTAATTAATGTTCCAGGATTTGGAAAAAATTATTGGTCTAGGAATTTAAGGAAGAGCAGACTACTGCTGACCAGAGAGATGTCAAACTGTAGCTCTGGCTTAGATGGACTTTGCTTCAGAACTGGTATGACAATTCTGCTTCAAAGTCCCCCCATTTAGCACTATGAAGAAAATTATTCACAAACCCATAAATGCCTTATTTTACCCCCAGTGTACAAAAAAAAAAAAAATAGTAGCATAGAACCAAACAAGTTTTCCTGCCTTAGGATAAGCCAATTGCCTGAGCCTCAGGCCGTGGATCCTGGTTTTGTTCTGTCCTTGCAAATGAGGCTGGTATCTCCTGGCTCTGCTGACTGGCCCTACATGCTGGGCAGCCCCGGCACCTCTGCCCGTCCAGGTAAGGTTATTGGAGCAGCTGCATACGGCTCCTCAAGAGAAATCCTTCTTGCCTTTTCTTGGAGAGAAATTGTCAAACTTTTCAAAAATGACTGGCAACTCATCAGGTAAGCTGGAGATAATATGGGATGATTAGCTTCCCTCATCCTCAGAAATATGCAAGAAGAAAAAGAGTTCAATAAATCAAGACATGTGACTTCTCTGAGGTTTAAGTGTTATAGCTAAAAATCATGGCTTTGTCTTTATTCACAAAGGAATTTTTAAAATTTCCAAGGTTATCAATGTTTCAGATGTTGTGGAAAGGAATAGGCTAAAGTAGCTGAAGAAATGTTGTCCCACATTTTAACCAGATGCATTTTTTAAAAAATTCTAAAAACCACTTTTGCATATTTACTCTCTGAGAATAAACCTTATTTTCTACATGGCAATAACAGAAATGAACTCAGGGGAAATTACTCACATATGTCAAGAACGTAATGTGCCCCTTCACTTTCAAAGGGTTGGCATCAGTGTAAATTATTGCTTACAGGTGCTAAGTAACCTCTTTGATGGTTTTTTTTATTGGATGACTCAGATTTCTTAAGAAGATAAAAAGCTACTGTAAAAGAGTACTTATTTAATTAAAAACGAACTAAGGATTTTCATAGTAAAGAAATGGGTGCGGATGGGTGATTTTTTTGGTGAACGCGCTTGGGACAAGACTGAAAATATTTTACCAAATATTCTCATTACCTTTCATTTTCACATTGCTATTTCTATCGTGTGCTTGAATGTAACTATTGTTTGAATAAAGACTACTACACAGACTTATTTTTGTCATTCAGTTAACACAAGTAGTGACATTTAGAAACGGTTTAGGCACTTACGTCCTTCATGGAACACAGTCCTTCAGATGAACTGTTTTGAATTGTATCCTAGATGCTATTTCTTGCTTTCTGCAAGTTCAGTGGAAATGAAACTTCAGTCAAATGTAAAACACATGGAAAAATTCCAAGAAGATTCTTACTTTTGTATTCTCAAAGCGATCATCAAAAAGGCCCAATTTAAATAACTTTTCCTCCAAATTCAAAATTTGTTAACACATTTGAAAGTGCAAAAGGCAAAAGCTAATTCCGTTGTTTTTAAATACCAGTAATTTCCCATTGAATTAATTGCTTTTCTTTGTAGTGCAGTAAAGATAGATAAGAAATTCACTTCATGAATTTCATACCGCCAAAATACATTCGCAACAAAGCCTGTGATGCTTTCCAAGAATTTTTTTTAATGGAAAACTCTAATAAATTTATGTTTTTCTCTCCTCTCCCTAAGACAATATTCTCCTTCTCCCCTAAAAAAAAGAACATAGAAAGTCCTGCTGCTGGTTTGCATTACAATAAAGCACCCAGACACATAGTTTTATTAACTGTTAGTATGCCTTTAACAAATCACAATTAAATATTAACAGCCCATGGAGCAGCATGGAGGGCTCTGCAATCCTTTGAAGGTATATTTGCCAATTAAACAAAGTCTGACATTAGAGTAAAGGTGGCAAGGATCCAAACCAGAGAAATGAGAGTCAACCACTTCAGTGGCATTCATTAGCTAAACAGACATTCTTTGTGTGGCCTGTTTCTTTGCTACTGCCAAATCCACGCCCTGTTCAGGAACTTACCCAGGCTCAGATAAGCTTATTATGGAAATAACACTTTGTCACCCCTTACAACTTGCTTCTTGTTAAATTATCTTTTATCTTCTTTGTAGTATTTGTCACCTCTCCTTGGGTGCCCCTTGTGTGGCCAAATGCTATTGTGATTGATTTGGAATAATCAGGTTCTAAAGGTTAATTTAAGTTAATAGGAGAATATTTTAAAGATTCCCTCTTCAGTATCATCACACAAGAATGGTTACAGAGAGACATTTGTGTGCATGTATTATATTGCTTTTTCGGCAATGTGTGAAAGTTTAGGTGCTAGTTTGGGTTGTCTTGTAATAGGTGCTGATGTGGGAGAGCACAAATTTTCCTGAAAAGGAAAATTTGGATGGGAATTCTCTAGCCTGTACATGGCTTTCCCAAATTTTTGTTTCTACTGCAAACCCTGTGCTGAAACAGCAGAGATGTTTAGTGTTGCCTCTGCACACTGAGGGCATGAGAGGGAAAGGAGGAACCTTTCCACTGCTCCTTTTTCTGCTGGCTGACATAAAAGCCAGAAAATCCTGGTGTTGGATGCCAAGCACCCTGGAGAAAGAGGCCGTGACAGCCTCAAGTGTGCATCACCCATGGAGCCCGCAGAATGCACACAAGCTTGTGTCCCCTTTTCTTCATTCTGCAGCTTCAGAGTCACCTCGTTAAGGGTAAGTTAGTCTTCAGAGGCTTGGTCTAGCTTACATCTGTGCCTGGAAGAATATCCATGCGAAGGAAGTGATTTTTGCTTTTGTGCCTCAAAGAGATAAAGACGTAGTCAGAGTAGAATTCAGTCTCCTCAGAAACAGTTCAAAGTGGTAAAGGTAAAACTGAATATTGCCATCCCTTCCAGGTCAGGGTAATACTTGAGGGTGGTTCTAGGATGGAGAACGAAATGAAGGAAACTGGGCTTGTTGCTCCCAGCAGAAGGTGAAGAAGCAGCCGGTACCAAGACAGTCTCCCCAGGCGGCCGTACTTCTGTGGCAATAGGTAGTTTTGCACAAACCCTGAGCCCAGCCTCAGCACAGACACCAAGAGACAAAACACACACACCAGGACTGTTTTTCCATGCTCGTATACATATTTTGCCTACGCATACACCTGCCTGTTGTTGACATCTACATTTCAATACAGAGTTGTCTGACCTCGTGGTGCTATGCACACATCTTTGGAGACATTCTCAGCTCCGCAGTTAAATACTTTTTTTTCGTCTTTCTGTGCTGAAACACTGCATTTCATTTCACTCATCCTCCCACACAGACTCAGGGAAACAGGATATCCATCACTAAGTAACCACAAAAGACTGGAGAGCCAAGTGAGGAGAGAAAAGTAATTTCTTGGGCAAATGCTTAAATGGCTATCATATATTGAATGGTTCTTTGTCATATTAAAGTTGATGCCCTATTAAAGTTGTGCTATTTTAATATATATCTGTTGATTTCTAGGATTTATTATAGAAACTTTACTGGTATAGAAATTTTTTCTATATTCTATATTTTTTTCATATCTATGCATCATGTATATTCACTGTAGTCACACAAATTGCATTTTCAATATACAAATAGAAATGTAGCTTTCACTGAAGCAAGAAAGAACAAGAATATCTCAGAGTTGTATTGGTCCGCTTAGGCCTCATAGGCAACACTGACATATTGCTGCTCATATCTCACCTATTACTTCAGTTTCACTCTTTTTAAAAAAGGCTCTGTTTAGTGTTCCATACACTGGAAAAATCCTCACCCCAAGTCACAGGAGTATTCTCCTGCCTGAGACAGATATGAGAGAAAGGGAATTTAAAAAATAGGCTTTCTGTGCGAGCATCAGGATGAAAACATCTTTTTTTCCTTGCTCCAGTAAAGCACACTTCCTCTGAAGCTGCCAACCCAGTGCCTCAGCAGGTGTCTATCTGCCTCAAAGTTGCTGGAGCTGTGCAGATTTGCAATAGTGAGGGTTTTTTCTTCTAATCTGCTGATTTTGACATCACCCTTACTGCTGATTTAATGAGCCCAGTGTCATAAATAGGATTACAGACCCCAGAGGTCTAATTCTCAGCTCCTTAATACACTGAAGAGTAACAGTAACTATGGCAAATAATTGCCTCAAATCAAATCAAAATTACAGCTTTAAATTTGAATGCCGGAAATGTTTGTTCAGTGATCTGTACGGTGGAAATCACTTGCTTTTATCTAGCTCCCAAAGGAAAAAGATGGCACCCAAGGAACAAATGTCAACATCACGAATACTGCCTTTGTGAACATTATGCAGAAGGCAATGCCGAGATCAGCTGGAATCAGCTGAAACCAGTGGTTCTGAAACAGGAACGTGGCCAAACTGTGACTGTTCTCGTACACCAACAGCTTTTTTTACCTTTTGGATTTGGTTAAAATCAGGACCTAATTCTCAACATACGGATGTACCATGCCGTTCTCACAGAGTGTGATGGGAATTAAAGAGATGTTTCAGGAAGATAATCATTATCAGGAGACTTAAAGCTTGTTCCGTGCTTGCTTTATGACTCTAATTTTCAGATATGGCCTGACTACCAGGATGTCCACATGGGATATTTGGTCGCCTGGGTAATTATAACAAATATTCTGCTTTTATGTTACTATACACATGTTTAAATTGAGTTTGCAAAGGAGGGTGTTTTATGGAAGTGGAGGTACAGTGAAGTCATTTGCTAATAACCCAAGGATGTCAGTAGATGACCAAAGCAAGAGACTCGGGCCTCCTGCCTGTTTTCTGGTATCCTCAATCACATTGTCTTTTACAATCATCAGCCAGTTTTCAGCTGTTGTAATTTGGGCTGACATTAGTGAATGCAGTCTGCTTTAGGATACAGAGATGCAAATTCTTCAGGGTGTTTTCTAGTATTCATGAGCATATTCATAAGTAAATGACATTTCTAGATGTGATTAGCTCTGCATATCCCCAGATACTGATGTGTATATGTAAAATAGATGCAGCTATATATTTTAGCACACACGAACATGCAGGCATAGACACATAAAAACATTTCCTCTCTCACACAGAGATGCATGCACATATACCACTGGTGGCAGATAAAAATAAATACACCATAGGGAGACTTTTTAGATGAGCACGTATTGTGCTTGCCTTAAGGACTTTATGAATTTGATTATAATTTGTGCAGTACTACAGAACTATTTTCTAAATGAGATTAAATACCATAAAGATGCAAATATAGAGTCTATATAAGACCAGTTTCCTATGGAGAACTGCAGAGTTAACCCAAAGAAGGCAGGAAGTATTCCAGCAGGAGAGGGAAGAAATACATGTTTAAGCAATAGACTGGAAAAATTAGGCAGCGAAGGAAGGAACAAATTGAAAGCTGCTTAGATTTACTGTAGCTGTAATATGTGTTCTGCTTATTTACATAAGGTCTATGTGATTATCTTCTCTGCTGCTCAGTAAGAATAGTCCCTACCGTAGTATCTGCTGCAACACATGGTACTTTTGTTATCTCGGATATGCAGCCCACTTACTAAAGAAACACACTAACCAATATGTAACGTGAACTTTTGACTGTTCACAATGTTTGGAGACGGAGAATTTATTACACCACCAGCAGATACAAAGGGCCAAGTCTGTATTCCCTAGTGGGCAGATTGCTCTGGTTTTATTTTATGCTTAGCAAAATTTCCGTTTGTTCTTTTTTATTGCTGCCTGTTTGTTTGAAAACAAAGGTTCTCCATTCTGGACTTTATTTTAATACAGTTCTGAGACCAAATATTGCACTCCATTGGTTGAGAAACCAAGGCCTTTTTGTGAAAATGACTGATACTCTTTTAGGGCTTAATGTTCCTCAAATGTTCTTTACTCATCCTGCATACCTAAATCTCTATCTTTGATGTTCTCCAAGTGTCATCCTTGTAGTCTGCACTCATTCAGTTACCACCAACTTTTACCCATGGAAAGGAGAATGAGTGCACGAAGGTCAAGATATAATGAAAATAACATGGACATTTTTTTTCTGAGACCAGCAGCATCATATCCTTCTAATGAGCTTTCAGTTATAAATTTCTACAGAGGAAGTAGTGGTTTGGCTTCCAACCATTTGTGTTTTGTTTACCGGAAAAAGCTTTTTAATTTTTTTGTTTGTTTGTTTGTTTTTTGGGGGTTTTTTTAAGTTTTACCTACTTATCACTTGAAATATAAAGGAATTGTGGCTCAGATGCCATAAAGGAATAAATAAAATACTCCAACACATCCTATAGCGACAGAAGACTCTGAAGCTCTTTTAAAGTTTTCTTCTTGGCAAAGCAATATTCATGGATGTTTTAAAACAAACAAAAAATGCTTGTCATGGCCTAGACTTTCATGCACATTAGATGAAGGAATTTTGAATTCACCAGTGACAGGAAATTTTTAACAGGTTATCTATTTTTCCATCATGACCAAGAGCTCTTGGTACTGTCTCTCAGACTGTTCTATGTGGGAGAACAACATTTCACACTTTCATGATTTCTTCTCATTTCCAGAATGACAGGACCACTCTAGTGAGATGCTACTGAGTCATTAAAAATTAGTCAGTACATTGTTCGAATATGAATTTGGGAAAAATAGAGCAAGATACTGTTTCATAGTTAGGTGCAGAGGTAATTTATCAATTGTTCAAGGAAAAAGGAAAGATTTTACTAGGAAAGATAGTTTTTATCACATATTTGACAAAGCAGTGGTGGAATAACCCCGGGAGATGTGAAGCATCGCAAAACTGCACAAGTGTAAGTGCTGTAAAGCTGTGTTTGGGTGCTCTCAGCTATCAGATGTGTGGTTATCAGTAACTCAAAATGAGAACTCATAACAGCTTAGAGTAAATTTTTGCTGTTTAACCAGCCTGTACCAGGGCTGGTCTTCAGCCCATGTATCTGGTCACAAATGTATTATTAAACTGCCTTTCCTCCTGGTGGCTATCTTTATGCTCTCTACTGGGGACTAAATATACCCATCAAACACAATAGGAAAATTAGCCTTAATAAAATTCCATCAGCAAAGAAATTAAGAAAAAGCTGATATTCCTTCAATCCTGTCCAAGTCTGAACAGACAAGTTTCCCTATCTTGAATCAAACATAGCCTCAGACTCCACTCCCAGTAGTGCCCTTATAACCAACTTCCTCCCAGAACCCAAAGACCTGGGTGGCCTGTGAGCTTCATGGTGGCTGATGGGAGTAACGCCACCCAAAAGTGACCTGGCCACAAGCCTCCAGCTTTTGTTCTCAGCTAATGAAAACATTCTTGGCAAGTGGTTTTTGCTTTAGGTCACCTTGCACTGGTCCAAGAACTCCAATTCAAGTGGCACAATATGAATGCCCCCCAGCCATTGCTCTTAATTATGGCCCTGCTTCCAAAAAACAACAAAAAAAGGCCTAGAGTCCTATTCTGTTATTCCTGGCTGGAGTGTCCTGTTGGCCAGCCAGCTTTGAACCCTTCAATTTCTTTGGAAAAATGTATCAAGCTTCTCAATGAGTGCACTCTACAGCATTGTTAGTTTGCTTTGTAGTAGTAGCAGCAGTAGTAGCAGTAGTAGCAGTAGTAGCAGTAGTAGTAGTAGCAGTAGCAGTAGTAGTAGAGATTTTAGTGGAAGTTATTCCAGCAGAAAGGACAGTTTGGCAAACTGTGTTTTCTTACAGTTTCTCTGAGTGACCTTATTCTAACTAGCATGAGCAAGGGCAGCTCTGGATTGGCAGTGAGAAAAGTTGTTTTTTCTTCAAAGCCTTCTTTCTAACCCACAGTGCAAAAAATGCTCTGTTCTCTTCCTTCTCTGCCTCAGTTTACTTCAGCTATAAAATGGAAGTGATAATTTCTGTTGTAAAATACTTACATCTGTGAATTGAAAGCATTACAGAAGAACTAATTACTGTTATGCTTAAACATTCCAGCATTGCGATTAAGTGATTTTTATGCCTTGATAATTATATTTCACTAGGGAAGAGTGGGCAACCATCCATCAAAGTCCCTGGCTGCGACTGAAATCTTAAGCTGACAGAAATTTTGTGGTGCAGTCATTGATAACCATGGTTTTGAATAGCTCTGAAACAAAGCTGTGAAAAATTCACAGTCTCTTCAGATTGACATTATTTATAGCACACCCCAGTATGAGGTAAATTTCAGTCACGTACAGCTTGTTTAAAAGCAGAGTAAATTTTTATCAGTCTCTTGAATGCTAACAGATGAAAGACTCTGTTCAAATCTTTAGGCCTTATACAGTAGACAGGATTGCAAGGCTAATTGGTGCTGCTGGCATTCGGTGTCGAGGTTAATATGAAATAAAGCTGCTTTAGAAAATTATTATTTATTGTTTTGTACAGATGGATTTGATTTGTAGCTTGGAAGTTTCACAAAGCATCTGTAGTACCAAGAGGAAAGTAAAAGGAGTAGAATAAATAGGAAGTGCAATAGGTACACGGCATGGTTTTAGAAAAACATCCATTTCAGACAGCTTCACTTTAAGTACAGCTTCCGAAGTCTGTATTTGGCATTCCTTCTTACTAAATCAGTGTTGAGCAAGGGCTCCATGATTTTGCTGAAAATTAGGCAAGAGCTGTTTGTTCCAGGCTTACATGGAACAGAGCCTCATTTTACAACTTCTTCCTTTCATGCCATGGGGATTTTAGAAGGGCAAAGATATCAGTAAATCAGGAGTTGCAAACAGATTGGCCAAGGAGTGGTCATATCTTGATGTGATCACAATGTGGCTAAACCAGGCACCAGGTAGCAGAAGTCCAACTTCCATTCATGCACATGTACACTGCTGTCCCTTCCTGTGGCATGACAACGTCAGAGCTCCCAAATCATCCAGAGAGCACTTTTATTAGCCTTGGTTTTCTTGTGGCAGAATAACACCTCTGACAGTCTCTTTGGTGGGACGTAGAGCATGTTTTGGTTCCCCAGAGGACAGATCAGCCACTGGTGACAGCAGCAGCCAAACCAGGAGTTCCATACTGGTGGGGAGGAAACCAGTACAAATTCAAAACACTGTTCTGCAAATCATTGCCACTGCAATAGGGAGCGAGGCTGACTTCAGTATGACTACATTCGCAGTGAAGGAGTGCTGATATATATTTCATAAGGATGCCTTAGGTTTTAACTTTTCTATTTTTCAAATCCTGTACTGCTCGGTGTGTAACTCTGAAGTTCCTTGTGGCCTGCGAGCTGCTGTTTTCTCATGCTGGTTAGACATAACAAACCTCTGCAGGTTTCCACTCCAAGGGCACCAGGCCCAAAAGGTGTCAACTCAAAGCCTCTAAAGGGGGGCAAACTTGGGGTAATTCCATCATGAAACTGAGGTTATAATTGGAGAATTAACCCTGATATGCAAATGAACCCAACTTATCAAAGTGTGAAGAACCCGTGACCCAGGGTCCATCTTGGGTGTAGCCTTTGACTGCCCAGGGTGTGCCTTTGAAGGCCCTTCAAACAAATACCTCCTTTTATTCTCTTATTCTTGTCTGGTCTCTGTGTTTTAGATGGCCACTTAAGGCATCAATAACCTTTAGAAAACTGTACCTTTCTGCGCAATAACTAATGAATGACTCAGGCCTGGACTTAGTAATTGCAACAAGAAGCATGGTGTTGCTGAAAACTTGGGAAACCTCTTCTCCAGTGCTGTTGAAATTACTGCATAAAGCACCTAAGTTCCCAAGATATTGAAGAGGGAGATCTGGATGCCTAAAAATAGGATTCATCGTCTAGCACACAGAGTTTCAGCTAGCAAACAGAAAATGCCTGAGAGGAAAAAGTTCTGTTTATTCACCTCTCTCCCCGCCTTGCCCACTGGCAGTTCTGTGGTAGGTACTTATTTTAAACAAGGATTCAGTGCCAAAAGCTGTTTCCAGATTCCAGGTAACAGCTTCATGCATTTCCAAAGAAATGACTGGCTTACTTTCTTTCAAAACCTGCAATCAGTTCATCCTACTCTTTCCAGACTAATCTAATGGTTTAAACATTTCCCTCCTCAGCCTGAAGCATTGCGAGTTGCACCTCCTGCTCCCCTACGCAGCAGGTGATGGGTATGGGCTGTGTTTGCCCCTTCTCCTGCATATGAGCTACTCTGAATTGTGAGGCTGAAAGCTCAGTGGTGGGAGCTGCTTCTGCAGGCCTGCAAACAGAGGATGAGAACTGAGCAGAGTTGAAAGCCCACAGCATCATTCTTTATCAGGAATGTCCTACCCACAACCTTTAGCCTCACTTGTGTATTGAAGCCTTGTTTGGTTCACATGGGCTATTAATATGGGTCTCATGTAACTCTTAAGCATTATCTTAGGTGAACTAGGATATTTGGTTTTGCTATCCTTTATGTGCGAGCGTTTGTCATTCTATACCTCTGACTAACTTTAACAAGAGTTGAGGGATTCAGATTGAGAGAAGAATTAAACTTTTTCCAATTAATTACATCAATGCAGCCCTTGGCACATTTTCAAAAAGCACTTTTCTGTGCTACACAGTAGTACTGCATGGAGAAATAAGGGCAATCTTTACCCCTGGAGTTCAACTGACTGCCCCCAATACTCCTTGGAAATGAGCTGGATAATCTATCTCAAGAAAGAGTGCATGAAATAATAGCTGCTACAGGCAGGGAAGTTATAAAAGTTATTTATTTCTCTCATAATAACCTTAGTTGATCAAGGAAGAAAGAAAAAAAAAAAAAGGCCAGAAAAAACCCCAACCCTGTACAATAAAAGGCTCACATTGTGTGTTACTTTAATTTCATTTCACATCTAGACACCCATATGCATTTACTGTTTTGCTGGGAGGGTTTAAATACCCTGAGCTAATTATAGGACAATATTTTCCAAGTTACAAGGGTTAAATTGAAAGCACTGCTAATGAGATACTATTCCTGGCTATTAAACTGAAAGAAAAAGGGTCTATTTAATTATAAAGTATGTAAAAAAAGCACAATCATCTTGTAATGTAACAGCTCTCATCTGGGTTATTATTTTGGTGCGCATTTATAAACACTGCCTGGCACATTATTGAATTGTTTAACATTTATATGAATGTAGTTATTCTACAGAATAACAATATTGACACTGAGCTGGTTCCCTTTTAATTTCACCAAGAATATTTCATATCTACTACATATATTTTCTCCTTTATCAGAAATAGAAAATAACAAAATATAAAGGAGATGGGAAAGACAGGAGGAACTATTAATCTTGTCTGCCAATACCTCAGTATGTTTTCATGTGGTCATTTAAAAGAGTATTTAATTTCACTTTAAAACCTATGAAGTGTACTGTAACTCGCAATTCTCAGCAACCTATAAGATGAACTAAAGAGGGAATTATGGGTTTTTTTCCTTATTCTAACTCATTTACAATACCTTTTATAGTACAGGTTGTTTTCCAGAATTACTTGTGAGTAAAACTCATTCTTCTAACAAACTGAGACGTGAACAAGTTTAAAAACTAATTGTTGAAAATATGCCAGAGTTGCTTGGATGTCACTTACTGGAAAGCTTTTAGCCCTCTTTCTTCACAGCACCCGCATGACTTCTGTTAATTCTTTGCCTTCCTTCAGCTGTCAAGAGCTGCTGGGACTTGTCAAGTGGCACTGGCTGCGCCCTCTGCGAGGCTTCTGCGTACGGAAAGGTGAGCTGTGACTCAGGTATGAGCCAACTGAGATGAGCCATGGAAGGGAACAAGGTGAAGCGAGGTGATTTCTTTAAATTGGCTGACCTGCAGGTACTACATGGTTAAAGGAGAGGCACAAGTAACTTGAACGTTTTGGAGCACATCACTGAGCCACTGTAGATTCTCTGGCAGATTGCTGGGGAATTCTTGCTGTCAGCAGCTAAGTTGGAGATGTTTATGCCTATAGGTTTAAGGACTAGTTTGTGAAGTTAATTACATACCTAATAAAGGCCTTTCTTGAACTTCTTGAACACACTGAACTCCTGTGAAATAAGCAAAGCTTTTGACTGGAGGGAAGCTGAACACATCTCCACATCTCCCAGGAGATCAAAGACAGAGTAAAATACATATATTATGGCTGTACTGAGGCATTATATTTCACTTCAAGAGGGTGAAGTATCTTAACTATCTGTCTCCTGGATTTAGAAACTGAGGTTTTACTAAAGTAGATGTTCTAAAAGGTCACAAATAATTACCAGCAGTCATTAGCTCCCTGTTAGCAGCTTTTTGTCATGGGATTTCCTTGAATTCATTATAAAAAGAGAATGGAAACATAAAAAGAATTTATTCATAGTTATCTCATGGGCCTATAACTGGAACCAGTAGTCTCACCAGATACAACTTGAAGCCACTATTCCTCTCATTGGAGTGGAATAGGGATAAGGGTCTTAACTTCTTATATATAATTGCTCAAATACATGCTGGGAGGAATTATAAACATTTGTGACCGTTATTTATGGCATTATCTTAAAGTCAAGGATGTGAAAAAGAGCTGACGTCTTTCTGTTCTTCTGTCTTCCACTCTCCACTAAAGCACGTAGGTCCATGTCTTTCTATCACTGTTTTCCAGCTGATTTTCATCGATTTCTTCTGTTATTAAGCTTCTAATTACCATTTTAGAAGCTACTGGTATACAAGATCTTGCTCCTTCATGTCTGAGGCTCTTTGATGCTATCCACATTTGTCACTTGCAGCAGCTAACTATTCACTGGTCAGTTGGAGGTGGATAATTCTTTGATCCTCTTGTCTGAACTTGCATATGAAGAAAGGAAAAACTTTCCCCAAAGAACTGCCCTGTGAACAGGAACACGAGGAAATGTTACTCTAGATGAGCAAGCCCATGTGTTCCTGCGGGGAGACTGGCAGAAGAGCTAGCCATCGCTAGATTCAGTCCAGGCTTTTCAGATCCCAGTTTATGCAAGGGAAAATGAGGATGCCTAGGATTTCCTGGTAGCTGCCTCATTTGAAAAATGAAAAACCCCGACCTTTTTATAGAAGAAACAAAAAAGAACGAGTTGCAACATGTTCCTCATCCTTTTAATTACATGGGAAGGAAGAATACATGGTTAATATTTCCACTTGCAACCCTTTTACCTATTGTATTTCCCACCTGTTTAATTAGTGCTTCTTACTTTTTTTTTTTTTAAATTTCTCCCAGTCATTTCCTGATGTCTGAACTGTCTCCCATCTTCTTGCATCTTTTCCCTCTAACCTTGCCCACAGGTTTTCATCCTTTTGTGTGATCCTCATCTTGAAAACATTTGCATGTGGATTGTAGTTTCTTTTTGAGCATAATTTTTAAGCTATACAGTGATAACATTTCCCCATGAGTGAGAGAAAAAGAAAGAGGCTTTGCTAGAGGCAGAGAGTATGTCTCCATTGAGCAAGTGTTATGACCAAACCTAACAGCTGTGTGTCTGTGGAGCCAAACGGAACCGAGGACCTGATACAGGCACTGAAAGTATTTTGGGCTGGTTCTAGTCTGACTGTGCAGCTGAAATGCTTGTCAGCTGCTCAAGTACACTCCATGTTCTCCTGCAGTGCATCTTCCATTTTAGGTTCATCCAAAGGAGCAGTTTGCACACTCTGAGACCGCCTGGGAATGCAAACCAAAGCACAACAGTGGGGAGGAGGAGGGCACTGCAAAAGCGTCTTCCTGGTCCATGTTAAAACACTGATGTAGCTGCACCTACACTGAGGCAAGATATTTTCTCTCCCTCCCATCTTCTCCCCTCACCTATGCTTTAAATGGACCTGACAGAGCTTTCTCCTATTCAGTGAATATTACATATTCCAGTGGAGCACTCGCTTCTCAGGGAAAAGGAGTACATATTTCTTCTGGCTACTATCTCTATGAAGGTTCAGTGTAATGTGCTTTGTTTTGCCTAGCCTTGTTTCCATATAGAAATGTGATTTTATTGTTTTTTCCCCATATAATTTTTAGTTTGGCTCATTGCATTAAAGTAGAGAAAAGCACTTCTCTGGAAATCATGGAATCATAGTTTTTTCCCCATATACTTAAATAAGTAGTTTAATTCAATTGGATACGGACATAAAAACCATTTATAAATATAGATTCTATTTCAGTATACTAAGACACATTATTGATTACAAAATCACAATTATTATGACTGGTCAGAAAATGTGTTTTGCAAAATATGTCATGGTTTTGCATTTTTAAATTGTATATTCCCTGAAATTTTGCATTCCCCTTGGAATTATGAGAGTTTGCTTCAGGTCTGACTTCCTCCCTGTGGTTTTTTCGTTGATGTCACTGGCTTCCAAAAAAATCTTCCCAATGAGACAGATATATTTCTGAAAAGATGCAAGCATTTTAAGATTTAAAAAAAAAAACCTAAAAGGTTCACTACACAGTCAGACACAGTAATATATGGAAGGGGACTTCTGGGACCACCGATTTTATTTTCATGCTTCTGCAGGCAGGTATTTTAGGAAGAACTTTTTCCCTAAACCAATTCTGTAGTATATATAGTTCAGATTTTTGTTCCTACTACTCCCATTGGAAAACTGCTCTAGAATCTCACTTATGTCTGGGTGAATTAAGTTTTAATCATTTCTATCCAGTTGTTCTCAAGTCACATTGTTCTTCCCAGCTTGATATTGAATTGATTGATCTATAAATGGAAAACTTTGTTATTTTCTTGCAGCTTTTCAGTCTTCATTTTGCCAGAATAACATAGCAAACATCACCAAATGAGGAAAAATTCTCGGCATCATTTTAACAGCACAAGTTCTTACCTATCTTAGCAGATTTAACTTGGGATCTCATTTACCATTTTCACAAGAACAGCTCGTTGATGACATATTCATTTCGTTTATAAATGGATCTCTCTGTCTTTTTCCTCAGCCATTTCTAGTTGATGAATACCTAGTTTATAACTGTGATGCTTTTTTATAAGTCCCTAAGAAAAGTTGCAGCCTGGCCTATTGATTTTAGTTTATTACTGTGGTCCTTGACACCCTCCTGCTATTCAGCCTCCCTGATACTAACCATTAACTCACCTACTTCTTGGGCACTGAACCCTTTGATGCTTCTTCTCTTTTGGCACCACCCGTGGACATCTCTTTCTTTTTAACAATAATGTCCTTTTTAAAAATTGCTTATAGGTGTAGAAATGTACGTTTTTTAATCCCTTGTTTCATCAGAGAAAGCTATTGGAAAAATATGGCATAGGCAAACCTTAGCAAATCCATGTCACAGTTGTTATGATTTTTCCATTTATCTTTAGCTACAAATCTATCTAAACTATCTTCAGATTTGGTCTTGTAGTTGGATACACAACTTTCCTTTGTTTAAATATTTAGTGCTAACTTGCTGTTCTCCAGTTATTCAGTACTAATCTCAAAATCTTTAATAAAAAATTTTAACTACTTGCTTCGAGATCAGAATTTCAGAATTCTGGAAGATTTTCACACACTGATGTACTAGAGTGCTTGCTTTCTGCTTTTAATATTATAATTTCTATTTCTATGCCAATTTCTATACTTCCATTCACATTAAACCATTAATCCTCTGATTTCATATTCAGTGGAACTATGAATGTTAAAAATTGAGGTAACATTCATTTACTCTTTTCAGTCACACCTTGAAGTCTCACTGAATCTCCCAATACTCACTGCATAAGAAATAATTTTTAATTGCCTTCTCTTATTTATTTTCTCCTTTGTCAGGTGCAATTTTTAATTGTGTTTGGTTCCTGACAGTTGTTGTTATGGTCTTTCATGCCTTGTCTTTAAAATATTATTTTCTTTACAGATCAGTCCTTATTTTATTTTGGTTTGGTTTTGATTTTGCATTTCTTGTACAATCTCTGCTTATTCTTAAGTGTCTTCTGTGATTTGGAAAAGTTAGTCTTCTACATAGGGGTAGGAGTTCTTGCATTTTGTACCATTAATAGAGAGAAATCCCAAGCTTACAGTATATGCTCATCAATGCAGCTGACTTTATTAACTAGATAACTTAATTTGTCCTTTTGAAATTGAGAACCCTAGTTATAACCATACCCATGAGTAGCTCTTCATTTCATTTAAGTGAATCAGACCAGGATTGACTAATAACTTTCTGTGACTATCTCCAAAGATCTTAGATGAGATTAGAAAAGGTAAAGCTAAAAAAAAAAATCTTACGGTCATCTTCGTGTTTATTTGATTGTTATTTTCTGCAAAGAAAATTACTCAGGAATGGCTGGGGCCTATTATTTTTAGCACCATTTGTCTTTCTCACTGTACTTGAACAGAGAAGTCATTCAGGCTACAATTCCAAATAGTATTTAATGACTTTATACATTATTCAAGTTCATCATTAGGTTTAGAGGCACGGAACTTGTGCTAGAGCACTCTCCAGGAATGATGCTGTCTCAGGCAGACTTTGCTCTCTTCTCAATGTGTGTGGTTGTATTCATATGTCATTAGTCTACTTTAAAGTCAATGCAAGAATGTGAATACATTGATCTACCAAGTCTTGCTTTAGTTACAGCTTTCCTGAGAAACACATACGCTTAAATACCTCTGTTTCAGTCATGTTTCCTTTTTAACAATATCTTTCTTGTCCTATAATATTTCCTGTCAGTTCTTTTTTTAGTATTTCAAGATTCTCCACTGTATTCTACAAACATTTCTATTATTTACGGTTTCTCAAGTAGATAAGATAGGTCTTTTTGCCAATGATTGTTGCCTCAGATTAATACTTTTACAGCATCAATAGTGTTGTTTGGTTATGTTCTGGGTTTTTTCCTGTTTGATATTTGTCCTCTACTTTCTGGCATTCTTTTATAAAAAGCCTTAACATTGACCAGCTTCATTGCATAAATTAATGGAAAACTCATTGAAAAAGAGTTTGTGGTCTGTTTGAAAAACATGCAGATAGAGTATGACAGGGAGGCTATGGAAAGTTAATGGACCAGAGAATCTGGATACAGGAGATACCTGATCTGTGTATCTGCTTGCTGCACACTGTGCTTCAGCTCATGTGATCTAAAACACAACAGACAGAGCAATGTCAGGGAATAAAAGTGACATCAAATGCTAGAAGCACAATCTGCTGCTGTAGCCAGCCCAGTGCCCAGAGTATGGGGAGATACATTCACTTTGTCCTCTGCTTCACTCAGTGGTGAAATACAAGAGGCTACTATGGCAACATCACATGGTACATTTGTTATCTCCGAACGAGAATGTGTTGAAGGAAGTAGCTGATCAGTATGCCATGTGTGCTTTCATTTTCTGGAATGTTTTCAAGGGAAAACATCTGTTCAGATATTTTTCCTGGGATTATGGCTTCAGTTAACAAAAATGTGAAGAAGAAGGGATTCAATTCTCTCTCACACTGCACGCTTCTCTTTTCTCCTATAAATTTTTTTTTTCCTAAGGAAGTATAGCTTTTGTATCCTATACCATGCTGTTTTTCCTAGGTGGAATGTAATATTTGTGTCCTTACTAGTTTCCTTAAATGAGTAAAAAGCTAAATATTCCTTTGAATGCTTGTGTAGGGATACTGTGGGTAGGTGGGAATGGAAGGTATGGCTGGGAGGTTAGCCAAAATCTTTCTGTACTAGCTGCAAGCATTACTTTAAGATGTGAAAAAATTTATATGCCTACTCATTTTGTAGAAAAGATAGTCTGTGGATAAAATATTAGAATTCTGGAATTCAAGAAATATGTATTCCATTCTTGGCATGGCTACTCAGGTGTCATCTCTGACGCTAGACATGTTCTTTAATATCTGCATGGTTCAAATCTTCTCAATATGATATCCACATTCTTGGTTTTGGATGCTAAACTCCCTGGATTCCTTTCACTTAACTTCAGACATCTGCAGTATAGACATTTACATTTGAACAAGCTGTCTAGGCTTCCTTTATAGTCAATGGAAAAATGTAGAGACTTCAGATGCCATTCATCTGGACAATTTTAGACATCTCAGTTAGACTAAGACAAATTGCATCCAAAAAGCGCCTTTTTCTTTCCACTGATGAAGTCACAAGCAGAAATTAAAGATCGCATATATCAAAATTTGGACAGATAAGTACTACCTTTGCAAACGGAGTACTCTCTGTTGATGTGTGTCAGTAAAGTATCTTTGCTGATGTGCCCCTTTGTTATGGCTGGAGTTTCTATGTGATACTTGAACACCAGCTACAATCAAAAAGTAAACTGTAGGAGGCCTCAGTGTTCTTTCTTACTTAAAGACCAAGGCAAATTTCAGTCAAACAGAGACATAGGTAAGAAAATTGACTGAGAGAAAGAAAAAAATAATGTTGGTCATAATCCCAATATTAGGTTTTTTAAATACTAAAAATTAAACTTTTCATTATTGTAAAATGTTTTTTTTTAAATTGTTTGAAATTATATCTTTAGCAATGGCCAAGTACTTTAAAAGAAGAAAAAAGCAGAAGCACATTTTCCTTTACTAGAATATGCTTGTTATTGGCAACTGAAATGTCTTCTGCTGCAAAAAGGTTTTCAGTTCCATGCCAGGATGTTTGTTTGAAATGCAATTGAGAGAATCTGACTGCCAGGGTAGAAAAGTTCAATTAATTTATTCGTTCATGGATACACACAGCTCTGAGCTGCTGTAGTGTTCAAGATGCCCTGATGGGGAGGCAGACAGTACCACACGGGACCTGTGAGAACTCCTGGTATTTGGGAGAGCACCTCGAAACCGGATGAAACACACTAGACATCTAAAATGGGACTGAGATTCCCAAGTATGCACAACTGAGCTGGGCACACAGAGAAGGCAGAGCCACAGTTCCTACATTAAGCATTGTAAGGTAAGCATTGTTAAGCATTAAGTCAAGTAATTAGTCTCTCTAAAAGCCAGACTCATACTGTCAGAGTATTATTCAGAAGAGAAAGCTAGGTTAGGGGTTCTGAATTGACTTATCTAGGTTTTATATCTTTCAAGTATATGTAGCAAGTTAAAAGGGCAAGATCTGGAAGTCCTGCCCTTTGAAAAACAAAGTTAGGATATGACTCATTTTTCACTTCCACTAAAATCAATGGGGAGAGGTGCTTCTAACATATATTATACAAAGCTTATATAGGCACAGGAAGATATCTTATTCTGGAAGTTCTTTTATTGCTTCTGTGTCTAAGGTTAAGGTGACATCATTCCATACCCACTCTAGTAAGAACAGTTTCACAAGCAAAACCACCCCAAATAAGTAAAGGAATTGAATCTGAGGTGACTAGAGGACAATCTTAGGACAAACCGTATCCATTTCTTCCAAGTTTTTAGTCAAAAGTTAAAATGCCATCCAGATGCAAAATCCAAAGTTTTCTGATAACTCAGTAAGTGTGAGATGCATTAAACAGTTTCTTGCAGAGTTTTGTCACAAATATCTGGTAACAAAGGCCAATTTTGTGAAGATTTGTAGCTAATTTTCAGGCTTCAATTTTTACTTGTAATTTTCATCTCAGGTTAATCACATCCATGCACAACTGTGAGATGTTTGATGTCTTTAACTGAGGTAACTGAAATAGAGTTAATGAGCAAAAGCAAAAGCATATGTTAATTTCCAAGACTTTAACTTTAGTCGCAATGGTTTAGAGAATGTTTCTTCATGGCAGCTGCATTGATTTGAAAGGTATTGTAATGTAAAGTATTTATGAAGAAGACAAAGAAGTTCTTGTCTAAAATACATAGTTTAATAGTAACTAGGGCAAGAGACAGTGAAATAAACCCAAAATAATAAATAACAGAAATACGAGTAAAAAAACAGTTTAAAGGAAAAAAAGATAAACTAGATGAGCAAGAAAAAGTAGAGCGGCTCTGCCCTTGTCTACGTTCTCAGAGTACTTAAGATGTCACAGGACAAGACCCAAGATTTTTCATTAATGTGTGAGCTGAAGGAGCTTACTGTGCCTAAAGGAGATAAAGAGACCTTAACTGTTTCTACTAGGAGGGTCCACTGCCCTCACAGCAGGCGATGCTTCTGACTTCTCTCTTCGGGACAGTAGCAGCTAAGTTTCCCTTTTCTGGCACAGGAAAAGCTGGAAATGGGACTGTGGCTGCTTTGTCACTGTCAATAACCCACTTCCTTCAATGACTGCCTGCTTTGCCTCTGCACAGAGTCACTCCTGGTGGGAGGATTTAGTTTAGTCTCAGTACAGGAAATACTTTAAAAGTCCCTTGTTAATCCTCTGCCTCTGATGTCAATCTCAGAACTCTTACCTTTCCTGAGGACCATTGCATGCTGCTGCATATTAAAAGCTTACCTTTCTGTCTGACTGTGAATATCTGCAGGATCAGAACTTTTCCTGGTAAATGTTAAAAGAGGAGTTTTCTCTTGAATCATTTTATATTTTTGCATATTGTGCATTGAAAGAAGCAGGAAAGATTTGCTGATGGCAACCGGCCTTGGACTACATTACCTTCTGCAAGGCTTTTGGAGTGGGTTGACATACAGAGACTCGATGCAGACTGAAGTTTCATGTCAGGCAGAGATGCTGTGAATCAAGTGAAAATTGGGAAGGAGCCTAGACAGAACCAGCATGATCTGCCTGAAAAAAAATCAAGGACTTCTCTCTGTAACTCATCCTCTTTCAGTTCTATAGATGGACTGTACAGCCTATAATAGACTCCTTTTATGGGATCATGTAAGAATATCCCTGGCAACAGATGGACTTTGAGTCAATGAAGGCTAATTACATTTTACCATTCCACAGACATGTAAATTTGTTAGGATGAAGAAAGGATTTTGGAATCACGTGAAGTGTATTTATGGAGTCTAGACATTGTATAGCAACCTGATGAATTATCAGGCTCATGTAGAAGTTAATATTTTGATTGTTTTCTTCCCTGAGAAAATCACTTTCTTCCTAACCTGGTGTTGGTACAGTACATTGGGTACATGGGTAATTCCCATTTATGCAGTGATGTGCAGCTCTTGGAAATGAAGCATTATTACACCACAATTCTCAGTTTCCATTTCTGGGGAGGTAATAATACTATGTATATGCCATATTTAGCTGCTACTAGTTTAACAAGAATAAATGTCCAACATTGAAAAAAGTAATCAGGACATAAGAAATGGCATTATGGGTCAGATGAGTAGAAACTGAGTGTTCTGCTTCTGACAGTGACGGTATGAGATGCTGTTTTGGGAGAACACATGAACCTGCTCACACTCTGTAGTCCATCTCCCATCAAAATTTGTTTATAAGGAATGCAGAAGATACATCTTGGCTTAGCCCTGCCATCATTGATTTATGAATGTGATGTTCATGAATTTATCTAATCTACTTTGAACCTGCTAAAACTGTCCTCTCTCACAACTTTCCATGGCCATATGTTTCAGAATTTTAACTAGCTACTGCATAAAGAAATACCTTCCAGATAACAGTTGTACACTCTATCAGGATTTTTCAGGAGTTTATTATATGCCTTCCAGCCTTCTCCTCTTGAAACAAAAATGTTCTAACCTTTCTAATATCTTCTTGTAAAATAGCTTTTCCATCACCTGCTTACTCTTCTCTGTACTCTCTCTAATTCCACCACATTCTTCTTGAGATCACAAAACAACAAAGAGCACTGAGGAGGTAGGGGCACAAAAGGTTTCATATACATGTAAAATGAGGGCATTTGGGTGGCCTTCTTCCAATGATATCTGATGTCTTGATGGCTATTTCTAGCTGCAGCCAAAGACATTGCGAGATCCTCCTGTCGTTTCTTGTCACTGACATAATATTTAGCTATCTAAAAAATCTTAATTTCATCTCCACACTTGGAGATGTCATAGTTCATTTTCATTTTCAGGTCATTGATGAGGAAGTTGAGTAAAACAGGTTCTAGAACCAGCGTCTGAGGTACGATGCTGCCAATTCTTCTCCATCCTGAAAATGAAACATTAAATCTTATGCCTTGCATCCTATTCTTTAATTCACTTTCAGTCCTGAAAAGAACTCTGTTCTCACGGCAAATGAGTGTTCTAATAATCACTAAGGTTTTCTTAACAGACTTGTGTCAAACAAACCCTTTGAAATTTCAAATGCATATTGTCCGCATCATTCCCCTTACAGATGGGCACCCTCATTCCCTGGCTGTGTGTTCAGAAAAGCTTCCACTCTAAAGAAAAGCATAACTGCATCTGTCACCTTAAGAAGCTGAAACGCAATGCTTTTCCTTAAAAATTTCCTATTGGCTCACTTGTGGCTCAGTTGGGGCCAATAATTATAGTAAGCTCCTCAAGGCAGAGACAGACTTTGTTCTCTGTTAGTGCAGAACCAAAGATCCAACTCAGAGCTGAGACTCTTGGGAAAGCAGCAGTACAACAATATCTAAATTTCATGTGATGTTTTTTGTCAGTTATCTCAAACCATTCATCATTTCCCTTCCCAGGTAGGGAAAACCAAAGAGGGAAAGGCACTCAAGTGAAAGAAGCAGCAGTTAAATCCAGGTCATCCAAATCCTAGCTGTACTACACTGGACTGTCTCCAAAGCCAAGGGATCCTAAACATAAAGATGCATTAGCATTTTGTCCATATCTCTTCTCTCTTTCCATTAGCAGTGAGATGAATTAAATCCCTGCACCTGAAGAATGGAGATAGTCCATTCCAAATACTGTGGAAATTCAGATTTATATGCACTCCAGAGTCCTTTTTTTTTTTTTTTTTCAGTTCAGGCTCATCTCGTATCTCAAAGATACTTTTTTCCTACCTAACAAGTTTCAAATCTTTACATTTATCCCATCCTCAAGCTTTCTGTTCCTTGGCAAGTCTTCCAACCCCCAACCCTGAACAAACTTTTGTCTGCTTCACACTTAATCAGCATTCCTTTATTAAAAAGCTATTAATTAGCTTCTCAGTGGTCCAATCTACTGACTATTGTGATAATTGTAAGACTTTTAGAGCTTCCTCCCCCCCTCGCCCCCCCGCCCCGCTTTGTTGACAGACTATTGGACTTAGAAACAGCACCACAAGGAATGCAGGCTCATCTTTGTTTCAACATACTTAAGGTGCTTTTATCTGTAGGTTTGCCTTGAACAAAATCCTGTTCAAATTGTATTAAGCCCCAGATAAACCTCTCTTTCAGATTATGGTTTCCAACTGAACTCCTGTGCACTGAAGAGAGGGCACCGAATTCTTGATTGTTTCAAGAAAACCTCTTTGAGTAATCCCTTGAGCTTGCCTACAGGGCTTGGATTTCCTAATGGATGCTTTGATGACAGGAGATAAGAGCCAAAGGTACCTTTATTCTCTTAGAAATTGCTCCAAACAAACAACCTCAATGATTAAAGCTAATAAAAATACCTGGAAGATTGATAGTTTGCAAAGCACTGCTAAGTGAATGAATAACTTCCCCTTTAGTTCCAAAAGCTAATATTTGTCCACATTTGCTGCCTTTTAAGAAAGTGCAACGGGTTTTTTGTATGCAGAGTGTTGATCAGGAACAAACAGACACCATTTAACTGTTATTTGAATTTTAAACAAAGCCTCCCTACTTCAGCTATTGAGGCAGCTTTCTGCATGGCCCCATTTATAATAATTCAAACATGGCACGGGGAGGGTCGCTAGAGTAAAGTACATATAAGTGTGAACATGATACTCTTGTAAAAGTTTTTAATGATGTGAATGGGCAGTGCACGATGGTATTCTATACAGGGGTTTTAAATTGCACAAAGGGCCTGTAAAACTTCTATATCTGTTCCCAAGCAATGCACCTATCAGAGGGTTGAACAAATGGAAACCAAATTCCGCAGCAAATAAAAATCTTAAATTTACAATGCTGGATTATAAAATGGTGTCTCTCAACAGCAGCTCTGACTTATTTCATGTTCTGATGAAATCATTGCATGCGAATGCCAAGAAATTCAGCTGTAAACTTTTGGCAATAAGTAGACTTTCCTTGGAACTGATGGTTTTGAAAACATCTGTAAGTAAGGAATCCACTGCAGAACCAATAAAAGAGGCTGAAGAGACCAAAACTTTCACTAACACCTCATAACACAGGCAGCGCTGTGAGTGCCACCAAGCCCTGCTCCCTGGTATGTGGGTTATGTACATACCAGAGTTCATTTCCAAAATGGAGGGTTTATGATTCCCAGCGTCACAGAGCGTGCAGTGGGGGAGTGTATCACATAACAAAGTAATCTAACAATAGAGCTGAAAAGAGCTGAACATTTGGTTTTTGAAGTGATGCAGCCCAGGGTGGGTGGTTCTGATATTGAAAATACCTCAGGTTTCTTTAACACAACATAAGCAAAAACTTAGAAGGAACTACTCTGAGTGAGTGTTTTAAGGAAATTCTCCTTTTATAACCACATTGAGGAAGGATTGGAATTAATCTCATTTTCTTTTAAAGATAGTGGAGTATGGAGTTAGGAGTCACAGGAGAAGACTCCTGTGGGTATGGGTATGTTTTGACAGTTGAAAAGGAGATTGTGAGCTGCTGCTGCCTCAGAGCTTTGTTCCCTTAGCCCGGGTCATCGCCGGGCCTGTGGAGTTCAGCTAAAAGGACCTACTGAAATGGAAATAGAAGTGTGAAGTGAGACTTCAAATTATGTTCGATTCTCTGACTGACGTTTGAGCATTCGACAGCTTTAAATGTGCCTTCTGCAAAACCAGCCTTGGGAAAGAATTTTGATACAGGGAAGGCACGGATTTAATCTAACTTTTCCTCCCCTTGTCGCACTCGTCTCCCATTCCCCCACACTACTTTGATACATCCTGTGGTCCCCTCAGAGGATGCGGGTTCCCAGACAAGATGACATTTCGTTCTCTGAGCAGAGCTGCTCTGATTACACCTGAAACTTTGTGACCAAATCCTTTCCCTGTCCTCTGCATTGTGGGGAAGGAAAAGGCTGTCTGCCTGCTCTTCTCTCTCACAGTTGCCTGGTTCCTCAAAAACCATAAATCCCCTCAGCTGAAAACAGTGCAGCTTGTTCGCTGATGTCTACCCAGCAGGAGTGAAGCCACAGCTCCTCCTGCCCCCAACATCAGTGTTTGGCAGAGAGGTGAATGAAATCCATTTTTCAATACTGTTGTCACCTTTTAATAAAACATGATGAAAAAAATATTAAAGATCTTATTGAAGGGAGTAAAAATAATTATTTCATATTATTTTTGACAACTGGATTGATGACCCCACTGTAGGATAATTTTTTTTTTTTTTTTTGTTAACGACTATGATTTCATGCTGAGGGACACAATTGCACTTCTCTTTGAGTTCACTGTTGCACTCCAAGGCAACTAGCAACAGGGCAAGGGGAAATGGCCTCAGGTTGTGTCAGAGGAGGTTCAGGTTGGATTTTCGGAAAAATTTTATCACTGAAGGACTGATTGTGCACTGGAACGGGCTGCCCAGGAAAGTGGTGGAATCGCTATTCCTGGATGTTTTCAAAACTAAGAAGACCTGGCACCTTGCGATATGATTTAGTGGGCTTGGCAGTGTTCGGTCAAAGGTTGGACTTGATGATTTTGGAGGTCTTTTCCAGCCCTAATGGTTCTATGACTCTGTGATCGTTTACAGCTGCCAGGTGTTCAGGTTCAGGTAATCTCTCTCTTACACTGACATGCCTTCCACAGAATAGGGTTTATGACTGATAAAACTGTCAACTTGACAGCATCTGAGGTTCTTACGTGGATTTGTGTGATGATGATAGCTTAGATGAACAACAAAATATTTTTGCCTTTCACAACCCCTTAGAAGACTAAGGCACAGCACTCCCATCTGTCTACAGAGCTTTTGGGAGCACAGCCCACGAGGCCAGACTGGAGGCAGGAAGGGTGCCTGCAGAATGGGAAAGAAACCAGGGCAGGTTTTGGGGAGTTCTAGGTAAGGTGAATCTCAGACTGAGTACACAAGTGCTTTCCCTTGTGTTATGCTAAAACATGGCAAATCCTCACCTTTGAAGGACAGTCAGCATAGCAAAGAAAATCTCTCTCCTCTGAACTTAGGTTCCTTTAAAGGCTTGTGCAGAAGCAGTTTGAAGTAAAACCTGTGGTGGTCTTTCAATCAGGCACTGGGTCATACCAGGTTAATCTGACCCATGACTCCCTTCATCCCCAGCAGGGAAAAAATAAAAGTCTATCATGGTGTATAGTACTCAGTAACTAAGAATTTCAGAAGTAATCCTCATATATGTAGCATACACTCTTCAGTGATGGAGAAATATTAAAATATCACTTAGCTGAAAAGACTTTATTGTGGTATGCTTTAACTTGTGCTTTCTGTTTCTTTCCAGTCTCCTGTTTTCTTTGCACTCCTGTAGTGAACTAAATTGGTCACACTGACCCACTGCCAGTATTTCTTAATTCTCCTTAATGAGGACAACCTGCCTGACAAATCTGATCCTGGAAATCCACATAATTTGTGAGTATGAGAAAGATTAGATTAGTATTTTAGAGCGGTTATTAGTGATATGAAATAAAAACAAATATGGTTTCTCACCCCAGATGATACGAATGGTCTGTGTAAATGTTTTTTAAAGCCCACATTTTAGAACACCTTAACACTGAGTGAAATGAAAACTTACTCATAAAGAAGAAAGTTGAAAAACAAAAACTCAAAACAAGTAATTTTTGTTAGCATACTTCATTATGTAAATAAACAGAGAAATACAGATATGATTTCATGTCTCATTAATATTAGCTGCTGCTCATCAGAAAGTAATTATTCAATTCTATTTTATAATACATTTTCAGATTTTAGCATTCTCTTTCCCTTTCACATAATCAAGATGAAAATTTCCTCGTGATTCCTCAGAAACACGATAGAGAAATCATTCAACATATCAAAAAAACACACCAAGGATGAGAGAAAAAGCTGTATCTGGAATAATCAGAAACTTCGTAGTTTGGTTCCCCTTCTAAAGCTGGTAGGTGACATCCTTGACCAGTTCCTTTTGAACCCAAGTGCAAATGCTGACTTCATTCACCACGGCACTGTGTCCGAAACCATTGTCTTGCTGGTTCTTTTGGAAGCAGAGAAACAGAATCTTTTCTGAAGCATGTTTGTAAAAAATAGCATGTTCTCAATATCAACAAAAGCAGAACAATTCTGTAGCTACAGCTGAGCTTGCGAAACTGCTGGAAGGACCCTGTGGAGCTTGGGATTTCTCAATCAGAACAGAGCTCTGTAGCCCTTTGAAGGCCCTGTCTCATATTTGTGACGATGGCAGTGGAGTCCTACTCCCTCTGGGCGTACACATCCACTTTCCTCTGTGGACAGAAAAAAGAATAAAGGTGGAATTTAACGTTCCTTTATATCACTGATACCTTTGCAGTGGTGCTTGTTCACACGTACAGAGAATATCCTCACTTATTTCTGACTAGTCACGTTCCTAGAGAAATGCCGCAAGTGCATCGCATTCCCAGCTCATCTCTTTCCCAGTTTTACGTCTGCATCGTGTCGGGTGTTGCTGCCATGGTGTGGTTCCTAGGGCAAAGGAATGGCCAGAGCTCCTTGCTCAAGGCCGCGAGGGTGTGCTCGCCCCAGATAGCCCTGTGCTCCTTGCAGAGACCAGCTCGGGAGGCACTGCTGGGAGCAAGGGGCCCTGGATGTTCGGCTTGTTTCCCACTTCTGTGAGTGAGAGAAAGTGGTAGGGAAGAAATTATATCAATAAATCTGCGCTATCTCATTATGGGAATTTTTGACAAAAAAATCCATCATAAAGAGAAGGCATGAGAGGTGAATAATAAAAGAGTAAGTGGGTATCCAAGTTTATTGTCGTTATCCCAGCAGACGAGTCGGGGTGCATTAAGTTCTCAGCTTTTGACACCACTGATGTCAGCCCTTGGGAGCCGGGCTTGGCCACTGCTGAGGGCACTCGAAAAATCCCACCTACGAGTCAAACAAACTATATTAGTCTAGCGACCTGTGTTTGAACCCACTTAGCTTTTAAAAATAAACTCTCGTACAAATCCCAAAAGAAGCATGTGGTTAGTTCACATCATGGACTAATAATAGCTTACATCATCTTATTTTTAAAATCAGTCCTTTTTTGAATTATGGGAATGTCAGGAATAGTGTTGGAAAATTCCAAAGTCTACCAATCCTAGCTTAAAAGTGGCCAATCCTTCCTTTTTTTTTTTTTTTTAACCTTTTTAAAATTTTAAAAAAAAAAAAAAATCCCAACCTCTAAAACTGCAATCTTTTCCTGCCAACTTTCAGCCTGGAACATATTTTTACAGCACTTGTAATACCCTGAACAAACCAGGTTTATACTGGAAGTGCTGACAGACCTTTAGCTATTCCAGCTACCTTAATAGCTCAGCTGTATTTATTTTTCATTTTATTTAAATATAATTGGTTGAGGTTTAGGTCTAGTTCATTTTGATGAGAACCTTTTCATTTAAATATCAGTTCTTGGAAATGAGTCCTTTCTTGGGTGTCTTTTGGGGCTATTATGAATATAATTTTGGGATTGCTTTTTAGATTTTTCTCTACTACCTCATTTGTGTGGTTTTGCTTTTAATTCAAAGTGCAAGAGGAAAAATAAGCATTCTTATGAAGCATATGGTACTCAACTGTGGTTTGAATCCTAGAGTGAGGAATTCCACTAGAAGTTTCACACATTCTGTTCTGGTCTCAATTAAAAAAATATTGGAGCTGGCCTGGCACATCAGTGGAAAAGCTATGGGCTGGTGTGCATGTATCCTTGATGCTTTTCTGAAATTCTTTGGACAAATTTGAGTGGGGGCAAAGGGAAAAGGGTCAAGGTGGGAAACAACAAGGTGTGAAACAACTCCCAGAACTGTTTGTGTCAGGGATTGCTGATGGGATTGCTGTGGGATTAGTTTAAATATGAGGTGTCTGTGCTCTCCAGATTGAAAAATACTTTTTTCTGAATAAAATATGACCAAGATGGAAGACCTTTGAAGTTGAGAATTAGGAAACAAGAAAAATAAACTCAGTAAAATGACTTTGAAATACCAAATCGAGCCAACTGTTGTCTCAGAGGGAAAAAATCTTCTGAAGTGAGAAATGTAGGATTTGAACTTTAACTATTGTCATACATAAAGGGGGATGGCAGTGGAGATGAAGTCATAGTTATTAATGTTAGTATTGATACTAAGTAAAAGTTAGAAGTATAGATTTAAGGAGAAATGAGAACAATATTTTTATATAATTTAGAGGAACCATTTCAATAACTTAATCCAATATTTTTCATAATACAGGATAAAGAACCACACCAACTCTTTTCTAACTGCAGACTTAAGCTTTTTATTAAAGACTGTGATCTTTTTCTAGAAGATGTGATTTAGGTAGGAAGTCTTAAAGAGATGGATAATCCACAGGGGAATTTGTCCCAACTGCTCTCCTTCTGGTAAAAAGATTACTTCCATTTTTTTAATCTTTTTATGTCTTTGTCTGCATGATTACAGTCTTCAGCATTTCTTTCCCTTATGATTACATGATTAGTGATTATATGCAATTATAATTTGGTTTGTTAGCTTACTATTCTACAAAGTAAATATACTAAAATGTTTAAATCTCCTGTGTCACAGATATTTTTCAAAACTTTGAATAATTTCTCAGGGCATGGACTAAGGTGACTTCCTTAGCTCTATTAGTGCATTGGAGGTTCATATAGATTGGGTTATCCAAATGATTGGTAAAGCCCTTTCAGAATCTCTGCTCTCAAAGACACACTTTCACATTTTATCATTGTGATACCTTCCTTTGCTCTTTGAGCATGAATCTTCCCCGTCTGTACCCTGTTAGGAAACATTCTCAACTGCAATCACCCTGTCAAGCAACCTGGGTAGTGTGAAATAGAGTGGGGTTTCATTATCAATTTCTGAATTATTAGCAATAATTGAATAGAAATAATTGAATATAATACTTTCTTTCAGATAATTTGAAAAATATTGAATTGTAATTTTCATGATTACCCATTCACAGTTAAATTAAAATATATGTGTCTACAATTTCACTTTTCTTCACAAGATTAGGTGTGGTTTGGGCTGAATTGTATGTCATAGAATGTGAAATGTTTAAAAATGTTTTTAAAATTCATATTAACAGAAATAGTTTTAAAAACAATCCCATTTTTCACTTCTAAGTGTCTGATAAAAAACTTCTAGGGAAAGAGCTTCCTTCTACTCCTCTTTTCTTACATCTGCCAGCGATGAGAAACTTGGATCGTCTCTTAGTATGACCCACCGCGTAAATTTCTGAAGTCTTATGGATGAGAACTTGTTACTTAACCTTTGATGAAATCTCTTGCACTTCAATATATCAATGAAGCACATACTATGCCTGACAGACACACAGAAACAGATGCAGCTGTTTCCTGGTAATCACCAAGGTTCTCTGTTCCCTAATGGAGTTCAGGAAGGGCTGACACAGACACAAAACTATTGCAAATCAGTGTCCATGAGTCTGTAACCAGAGAATTTAAGCCTGGGCATGTAACACATACTGTGCAACTGATCAGAATGCAAAATCAAGTCAAAACACAGAGCTTCCAGAGTGCATTTTGTATTCGGTACAGGAAAATACACCACTTCAAAGCTAGTCAATAATACATAAGACACAATTTTTTACACTGCTTGCTATCACTTTTTGTCAGGAAGAAGAAAATAGACTTGGGCAAAAGAGGAAAGAAAATAAAAGTATGTGGAAAATAAAAATAAGGAATGGAAAAACTGGTGTTAAAGCAGAATGAGTCTGTTTTGCATTTGCTCTGCTTATATCAGCCAGTTAGCAGCCACACAAACAGCGAATTTTAGCAATTAAAAGAGTCCACTTTCCTTGGGTGGATCTATCTTAAATGCGCATTTGCACAGGTTCTGAGGTGCTGGGTGAGAGCAGCTGCAGCGTGTTCCACAGAACCCCTTCACTGAGGGGTCCCGGGTGGGGCCAGACCCCAGCTGTTCCCCACCCAGGGCGATGGCTGCCAGCAACCACCCCACGCATCGTTGGTTCAGGCACCCCCAGATGTTTAGGAGGTGGCTCTTGGATGGAAAACCAAAGATTTAATTGTGCGGGACCCCAGGGAACAGAAAGGTCCCACATCGCTGTCCCAGGAACCAAGAGAGCGAAGTTCTCTTCGGCTGGGGGTTATAAGGGGGTCCCGAAGGGGCGGGGTAATACAAAACAGCCAATGGGGAGAGAGGGAGAAGGGGGCGGGTAATACAAAACAGCCAATGGGGAGGGAGGGGAAAGGGGCGGGGAAAACAAAACAGCCAATGGGGGGAGGGGGGGAAGGGGGCGGGTAATACAAAACAGCCAATGGGGAGAGAGGGGAAAGGGGCGGGTAATACAAAACAGCCAATGGGGAGAGAGGGAGAAGGGGGCGGGTAATACAAAACAGCCAATGGAGAGAGAGGGGGAAAGGAGCGGGTGATACAAAACAGCCAATGGGAGCAGAGGGGCAGGCATGGGGGCTTTGGTTACACCTTGCAGGGTACATGAATATTCATAAGAGTCGATGGGAGAGGCTTCTTGCAACAAACCTGGAGGGGGCTTTCTTGGACCAAACCATGGTCCCTTGGACTTTTGGCCCCCTGCTACCAACTCATTGCAACAGACCTATTATGTTTGTGTTCTGCTCATTAACACACCCGAGATTTTGCCTGCGACCTTTGCGATTTGCAGTCACAGTTCTACCTAGAAAGTCAAAATTAGCCTGGGTCTTACCAAGCCAGGAGGAGCTTTGTTATGCCCATCTCAGATGGTAGTTGCTTTTTTCATCCCTACCAATGCTTGTCTCACATCAGCTCTGGAAGAACAGCAGAAGAATAATGAGATTTGCAGGTGGTTGGGCTGATCCAGCGAGTAGATTTCTGGGCTAGGTGGTGATAAGAGCTGTATCTGGCTCATCACCCATCCATCAGTGGGTACTGAGGCTGCCAGAGCGAGCCAGAGACTGGGGCAGGTTATGAGAGATTTCCAGAACTCAAACAGATATTCTACGTCTTGATGAAATTCAGCTTAATTATATTTTTGGGAGGTTTTTTTGGTTGGGTTTTTTAATGGTTTTGTGTGTGTATATATGTGTTCTTTTTTTCTTTTCTTCATGGTTATTAAGATAAACATTATGCCCAAGTTTATTTTATTGCTGGGAAAATCAAAAGAAAAAGTAAGCTTGTTTCTGGAGCCAAGAAAGGTTTTTTGATTTGCTTCTCACTTCCTATCTGGAATAGAGTCAGTCATAATATTAACACTACTTGATAGCACATTAGTAGAACTTTTTGAAGCTTGTAGTCTCTTCCAGTGAGATGGCTGGTAATATTCTGGTTTAAAAAAAAAAAAAAACCCACAATTTTTTTTTCTTAAAAACATGCATCCCTATGGCAAGAGTAAAATACTGTCCAAACAGATGTCAGTTTGTTTTGACTTTCTTTCCCACTTTAAAAGCTTCCCATTGTTAGAGAGTCACACTAACGTCTATGATGCCAAATACTTCACTCAACAGAACTACTCGTCCACGAGTTTATGACTTTGCAGGACAAGTGTAGCACCTGTGTTCTCCCAGGGATACCATGTCGGCCAGGATCGTAAGCAATCGAATCTCCTCATCCGAGGAAACTCTTCCAGTCCAAAACTGTTTACACCCCCAAATAGATATTTCAAGATGTCTGGGAGAATAGCTGGGATGGCTGCCATAGAATCCTGAAAACCATAGGTTGTCTCCACTGCATTTTGAGTCACCCTGTCTAAGACCACATTTCCTCTCCAGGCAGTCCCCCATGCCAGCATTGGGGCTGCCAGAATTGCAGGGCTCCTGCCACCTTTTGCTGTGGATATCAAGTACCTCAGGCAGAGGGTTGGCATTATTCAGTGTCACTGATGCTGGAGCAAGTGATGACCCAGTTGCTAACTCAAACCATTTGACTGTAGTTTACTTTCCTTTCTAAAGCAATCCTGTTAGCTTTCTGGGAAGTGGCCAGGAAACTCTGGATTATGGCCCTTACAGCAATGTGGCACTAAACAGTTATCAAACATACTTTAGAAGTTTCAAGTTTTCAGACATCAAATGCTTCAGAGGAAAAAGGTATAATTTTCATAGTAGTACTCTTGGCTGAAAAAAAAGCTAGTAGAATACTAACAGTACACAAAGCTACTATGTTTTTCGTGCTAAAATGTATCTGGATCTTGAACTACAGTAGTTAATTTACCTATTCTATGTTGATTTATTTGGGTAATATTATAGTATGCTCTAATTTTTCCTGCACTCAACATCATGTATATTTGTGTATCCTGTTATGTTTAACTGTGAGAACTTACAAAGTTTTTCGTTTTTCTCAAATGCCATGCAAGATTCTTTTAAAATAATTTGCTCTACTTCCACACTGATGCTACTGACAGCCCTCTATAAATAAATGAGAAATTCTTTCTCTAAAGAGTAGATTAAGCCTTACTATTATCTTTATAAATCTATACCAAATCATTTTCCTGTTCAAATGGGAAAATGAACTCTTTTAGTAAAGATTTTTTATTTGTTTTCAATCTGTTGCTATTAGCAACCAGAAAAAGGAGATATACTAAATTATGTTTAGCTCACCTCTTACATCATCTGCCGAGTCAATAGATTATCCAGGTATGTATCCAAGCATATCCAGGTATATCCCATCCTTAGCCTGCCATAAATACATAGGATAGAATGGTCTATAGTTGCTGAAAATTTGTATATCCTGTCTGCAGTCTGTAAGCACAGCTTTATGGAAATACATTTCAATCTATCTTTCTTATTTTTCCATTTTAGTGACACTAGGAGTCATGCCATGCAAAATTTGTAGAAAAATAAAGAATATATTTATTTTTCAAGTGCTTTACCTTTATGCTAGTCTGTACAACATTGACTGGGGGACATGAAGCAAAATTCAGCACACATAGCTCAAAACCAAACATTCAGAAGTCCCCACAGATCGTCTCAATTGTCCCCACAGGCTGTGCAATAGATCTACATTTCATAGTTCTTTGCCTCACTCTGGCCATATTGGTCCACCTTCAACCCCAATTTTTAATGTAGGATTTGAGGGAATTTCCATCACCATCTTAGCAAGGAATTTTCTGCTTTATTATTATTACTGTTCTTTTAACAGGGAATTTAATACTTCTCTCTATCTTTGTCCCAAGATCACAAATGAGGACATTTTTGCTTCCAGTTTTGCCAGAGCTTTGAAGCCCCATTACAACTCACCAGCAGACTCTAAAAGCCTGAGTCTTCTCATACGGACTTCTGGATTTGGATGAACCTTTTCGAGATCTCCAATAACGACTCCACCTTGGAAATGCAAGCCCTACAAGCAAAGCACACTCAAGTGAAAGTACTTGCACTACTGACTTAATGAAACTTTCTCTATCGTTCTTTCTCACAAGCTGATTACCTGTTTTATAGATGTGAAAGTAGAAGCTGAAAAAAAATTTCACATTTTAACTTGTGAAGTCTCTAAAAGGAAACAGCATCCAGACTTTATTTCAGGAGCCTATTTCCATCACTTCTAGGATATATGCAAAGACCATATAGTTGATGTTGTGGAGGTTTGGTTTGTTTGCTTGGTTGTTTTTTGTTGTTGCTTTGGCTATTTTAAAATTTTTTATTTCATTTAAAGGTCTGCTTTTATTCCACATTCATTCCTTCAGCAGGCTTAATGCTTAGATTTGATGAAAATGTGCAACCGTTTTTTATGAGAAAAATTAATTAAATAAAGGTTGTCCGCTAAAAAAAGAAAAAGTGTGATCATTTTTTCTTGTAATAGTCTTCAGTTACATCGAAAGCTCTTGCAGAGAGGAAGGAATAAACTCTTTTTTTATGTCTGAGCTGCTATGTCAAGAAGTAATGAACTTAAATTACCAGCAAGGGAGTTAAACTGGATACAAGGAAAAATATTTTCTGATGCTAAGGCAAATTAAGCATTAGATAGTCTAGGGAACCCACAAAATATAAATTATTGAAAGCTTAGAGAACGTATTGGACAAAGTGTGATGTGACTACCATTCCTTCTGATTTCAGCAGAGAGAGAGCTGGTAGATAATCCCCTAATATTCCTTTCAACTCCACTTTTTGTCATCCTACTTTTTAAATATTTTTTTCACATTTTAGATATCACATTCCAAGCTTTTTTATTGACAGTGCTTTGATTTTATTCATAGCTTGCCCAACATGAACTGTATTTTTGTCTTACCCTAAACAGATGAACCAATTGTAAGATGTATAACCCATTTATACTCTATATGTAAAGTATTTTAATATAGCACTTACCTTTCTGCATGATTTTGCAGCATAGAACCCAGCATCAGATATTTTGGCAGCATGAAATGAAATAGTTCACCTCTATTTTCCTGCCTGCGAGATAAATATCACAACAATGATTTCATCCTTCTGAGAAATTTTCAAGATGTGAATATTTTGTTTAAAACTGAAGTGAAGGTGAAGAAACAAATTCAATATTATGTGGCGGCATTCAGGAAACAGTTCTGCCACTTATCAGCCTTGAGAGGCCTTAGAAAATAATTTTTCTTCATCCTCTTTTGGACTACAAGCTTGCTGGGACAAGAACAGTCTTACTTTGTTTACATTATAGCTAACACAGAGCAACCTCGTTCCGGGACTCTGTTGCCCATTTTTCCAATGCAATTCTACACTAAGGAAATTAAAGCCTAATGACATAGCATCGAGCAACCTGCGATGAAATATAATCAAAATGCAGCGTGTTGCCAATGTATCACATTCTCAGAACAGCAATAAAGAATAACTCCTCTTTCTCTCCTTCTCCTATATTTTAATGGATGCACTGACTGTGTGAAGCAGCTGTACGTGCAAACTGCCAGGAGAGCCCCCTGCGCGCTCTGCGAAGGGTGACGCTGCACGACTGCTGCCCCCTGACTCGGAGCTTTGTGCCATGCTGCACACGGGCCTGCAGACACACATTTCAGCCCTGGTGTAAGCAGAAACCTCTGCGACGTGGAAAACCTCCATCAAAAGGAGCCTGTGAAAGCAAGTTTCCTGTAACTTTTGCTTCGCCATTTTGTAACTAATTCATGAAAGCAGAATAGCAACAAACAGCATTGTGTCACTACTTGTTATATCATGGAAATGCCTTCAGCACTACAAAGCACAAGAAAAGGCAATCTAAACAAGATTTGATACAGATTTAATACACTGGGAAAGCTTTAGAGTTCATTTAGGCCCTGATTCAAATATCAGAAAAGTCATTAGGAAACTTTCCACTAACTTTCCCCAAAGTCTTTTGAACATGTATATTTAAAGTTACATTTGTCTTTCCTTCCCAGCCAAACATAGAGTGCTGTTGGACTCTGTGAGGAAAATTATTAATCACCTCTTTTTTTCTAAAGACGCTAACAGTTAAATGTTAAAATTATTATATCATTATGTATCTAATTTACGACCATTGCCTCCTACAAGAAAAACTATTTTTGCCTTCAGCGCAAAAAAGCTTAAGGAATTGCAACTTCTGTACCATTGCCTTAACAGCAACATAATTAATTAATGTAACTCATTAATTACTGTATCTCTTTAAGAGTAATTAAAATATTGTGGCACAAATTTGGATTCACATTACTGCATTGTATTAATGGATTAATTTCAGAGTTAGTTCATTCCTTGGTGTAACTGAGATAAAAATCAAGACCACCAAGAGATTAGAAGACTTTCTGAGCATTAAAAAATTCTTTCTGTTTTGTTTTTGTAATTCTTTGAATTTGTATGCTGTCATCTGCATCTAGTTGGGTGGTCATTTTCTTCACTGCCTCTCTACTCAAGTGCTACTTCATGCTAAGGAACTTGCTAGTGGTGCACTCTTCCCTCAGAAACAAGGGTCAAGCAACTTGGGAGCAGATATTCTTGTAGAGAAGGCTGGTAGTTCGTTGCTCCTTTGTTTCAGCACAAAATAAACATATATATTTAAATTTAATTAGAAGTCTGTAGGAGAAGAGTAGAGGACAAAGTTGTATTTTCAACCAGCATGGAGTTCAAACTGAAACAGAAAGTGAAATGAATTGTAAACTGAAAAATTCCTAGAGTTTCTAGCTGGAGAAGAGAAAAAAGAAGAGAAAAAATATTTTAAATCTAATTGAAGGTAGTCAGCATAATAAAACACATTAAATATAGAATAATTTTTTTCCCTTAGGTTCCCCTGAACATGAAAAAAGTCCAAAAAGGGTTACAGCAACATGACTATATTTACACACCATCTTTTCCAAAGCCAGTATTATTGTAGTGTTGAAAAAATCTATTCATAATAATAACAACAACATTACTGTTTTAAAATAATAATAACTTGGAAACCCCTATTTGCAACTCTAGAATTGTCAGATAATTCTCTCCAAAGAATTCCGCTGACTGAAATGCAAGCATTTCTTTCTGTTTCTCCTTCAAACTTTAAACTTCTGTCAAGGAAAATAATCAAATTCAGCCTATTTCATATGAAAGGAAAAATCAAATTCAAGCATTAATTTTTGATACAGTGTGCTCCACTCAAGTGCCATTCCTATGTAATTTGAGGGATCAAGTCATGTGTTGGGGTGGAAGGGAAGGGACTGACAACCACAGTTCTGACAAGGTGGCACTAAAAATCCTGGTAACTTTCAGGTAAGATAGACTCAAGCTTTTAATCTACACAGAGAATTTCTGGTCAGTTACTGAAATACTGTTGAATTTATTTTCCCTATTTCATACACAGTAAGATAAGACAGTCGATTTTTCAATTAAGTAACAGATTTACTTAAGAAAGATTTTTTTCCTTCAAACCCTGGGAGGTCAATAAAGAATTGGATCCACAAACTAATAGAAGACCACAAGTGTGGACTTACAAGACATTTTTTTTTTATCAGCTGTCCACCTGCAGTCTTACTCTCAGGAAATATGATGTGGCTTATGGTACTTCCATCAAGACATGGACTTCTCTGCACTGGCTGTAAGGAAGAGTATATGGGAAATATTTTACCCCAGAATAATTAATGAATTGCAGGTTCATAAGGTAGTTTACCTTACTTACACACCTATTTGTCTGCAAGGTCATCATACCATGAACTAAAAGGGAAGTCTCTAAGGTCCAACTGCCCAAACATTAAGGTCAAATGTTGGAGCTAAATTAAACCGTTGCAAAAATGTTTTAATTTTAAACTTCAGCTTGCTAACTAAAGGAGTTGAAAACATGCAGAGGTAATTATCAGTGATTCGAAAGCTATTGCTAATGTGGTAATTTATAGCCATGTTCTTTTGAGTGTCTCTTTACCTTCTTTGCTACACAAATAAGGTTATTTCCAGAATCGTTCTAACCTAATTAAATATCCTATTATCTCTCAGCCAAGCATAATTCACACCCTATTCTGAACATCAACCCTGGCAAGCATTACAAGGAGCATGCAGAGGAAAACCTTTCAGTGGAAAAAGCTGGTGGATCTCAGCTTTCTACATTCAATTATCTGATATTGTGGTGAATTTAAGGAGAGAGAGAGAAAGAGAGAGAGAGAGATGAAGAGATCGCTGTGTGATAGGAGGTTGTTTGATATAGTGTTAATCAGTTAAGGACAATTATGTTCAGTAAAGATTGCCATAGGTGAAAGATAAAAGCAAAAAATGAGGTAGCGTGAGAAGAAAAAGTAAGGAATAGAGTTTTAAGCCAGGATTTCCACTTAATCTTTGCTCTGGTTATTTCTTGGATCCTATATATCTGCACGTTGCTACTATCTAGGGATGTAGACAGGAGGTTTTATTAGTGATGCTTGAGAGAGACACACACAGCAAAAGGGGCATACACCCATGGAACTGGAGTGAACAACTTCCACATCACTGGCATTTCACCTACCAGAAGCCATTTCTTTTTCTTGTCTATGTCAAACTAAAACCAAGAGGTGTAACCTGTCTGCTAGCTGGTACTGGCAGCAGCCAGTGTGTTTATTTTTACAATCCCATCTCAAGGATACTTCCATAGTCCCAATATGGGAAATAAAAAAGAACAAAAAACGTCTTTTCCTTGTGGTCTTCCAGGGAGGAAGTAGTTCTTCCTGCCTAGGAGCACACTGGAGCATATTGGAAAGAACTAGACTGAAAAGAAAGAGAACAAGACCAAACAATACAAGCAAACAAAGTAACAACAACAACAACAACAACAGCAACAACAACAACACTTATGGAGAGCTCAAGTATATACATGCGGTTAAGAAACCTCAAAATAGTTCCCAAGGTGTCTGTTTGGTGTCCATCCTGTAAGTACCTCCTTGAAGTCCAGAATATGTAACCAGAATCAGAATGGGTAACCCTGGTAATCCAAGACCCATTCTATATGCCCATCTTAGCTATCCCTGTGCCAGCTGCCCATCCTGTTCTCCTAAATATGTCTTCAGAGTCTTCAGATATCCTGGTATTTGTACCCTTGGCTTAAAAATGCACATCATCCCTTCTTCCTGCTTAGCAGTTCAGCTCAACCTGCTGGGTGCTGCTAATTCTAAAGAACGAGGGTTATGAATCAGACATAACTCACTGTTTCTTTCCCCCTCCTCTCTTACAAGTTAATTAAAGATGAAGGAAAAAAACGTTTTCTCCTTCACTCGGTGCCATGGGGCTCAAGTTGGATCTGAGCCTTGCCAACAGTAGGTTTCTATGCAGAGGAAGACAGCAAGGATATTTTCATATGGATTTCAACCTAGTTCTTCAGATGTCCTTGTATTTTCAGGGTATTGTGCAAGGATGACGCTGTGTGTCAACATGAGACTCAAGGACTATGCTGTGAAAGTAATTTTGGAAACCTCACAGACCGAGTCTCGACGAGGTTTGTCTGTGAGCAGTTGTACATTTTTAAGAGTTTTTTATTTAAATAACTGGCAATGCCTTCAGTATGCTTTAGGCATACACCTGAAGAAGAAGCAGGCACTGAATGAAATTTTAAAATCATCTTTGGTTATGTAAGAACTTTCAATGAATTGGACCTTAGGGCTTGGAGCAGGACTGAAATGAGGGAGGGATGAAGAACAGAAGGAATGATGAAAGACATTCCCTCAGCTTAGTTCAACCTTTCTATTACTACCACACAATCAATCAACAAAATCGCATTCGAAAAGGAGAGTATCCTCCAGGCATTCGAAGGGCTAGTTTGGGGAGTACTGGTGAGGATCCACCTTTCCATGTGGTCTCTTCACTGAGGTAGGCATGGATTCTCATGAGGTCTACTTTTTGTGTTTTATTTTAATTTTTATTTTGTGGGTTTGATTGTCTGGTTTGGTTTTTCCCTCACAGAATTTTTTCAAACTAGAGTAAGCTTTCCTAAAGCTGTTGGCAGGAGGAAGAAGACAGAGTAGAGAGCATCAGGCTGTCAAAATGATGTGTGGACAAGGAGGCAACTTAGCTTACCCAGTGCATCTAGTTCTGTAGCCAAGGGGAGAAAGCTGGAGATAAACGATCTTTTTCCTCACTGCCCTGAGGCCCTAGAAGTATGCTAGGAATGCTGTTCTTCTTCCAGAGGAGCTGATTCAGTTTCACTTGTGGCGGTTTAGTTCCCACTGTCATCACTCTGGCAGTGACAGTTGCCATAGTGAGTGAGAGAGAGCCTTGCCTGGCTTTGGATACTAGCACAAAAGGCTGCCTGTCTCCTCTGCAATTTGGCAGGAGATCCTTTAGTGTGGGATGATGTGTAGCTGTGCCCTTACTCGCTGCAGACCTCTCTGGAGCTTACTGGCACATTCCTGGAGAGAGCAAGCAAGTACAAGCAGTGCTGACTGGCCATTTTCCTTGCAGGAAACCTACCACAATATCTGCACTTGACCCATGTGTTTTACCAGCTGTTCCCTCAGCACTTCATAGACTTTGTACCTGCTGCAAAAAGAGAAAATCGTCGTTCATTCGAACGGAGCATAATATGACTCAGCTGGCCACCAAAGATCCCCTTGCACAAAACCTGACCAATGTTTAGCTCAGTGGTGCAGAACAGCCCTCGGGATGCAATTCAGTAAAAGTCTGCCTTGCTCTTTTTTGGGGGGATCCCATCTTCCAAAATGGAATTTGGGACACTTCATTTTACACCATTAATTTCCCTGTACAGGAAGAAACATTAAAAAAAAGCAAACTAAAAAGATACAGATTTAAAAAGAGGGAACACCAAGTTTTCAAGCTGCCATTTAGCACCAGCTGAGGATACAGTCTTCCTCTCTGCAGTGAGGTTAGACGTATCCATCCACTCGGAGCCAGAAAGTTACTACAAAACATACAATATGAATTTCTATTTCATGTAGTGACTAGTGTTTTTCCTTTCAAAATGCAGTACACTAGCCCTATAGCACAATATGGTATTTTAGAGACTGGGCCACTCCCACCAGTTTCTATCCCTTCCTTAGACAGAAGAGTTCAAACCTGTATTATCCCACTACCAGAGTAGAAAATCACCGAAACAGAGGATACTCACAGGAGAAAATCTGGTTACTTTCTTAAAAGCAAAGAACAGGCATTTACCTGTAATGCTGTGGTCAAGGATGAGATATACAGATTCCAGAATTCTGAGATGAACACTGAACTTGGAGTGAAAAGCTGGTACTTCTTTTTCCAGTGGAAATGAAAGGGTTGACCACCACTGCTTTTTCAAAGCCTGCATTTTAGCACGCTCTGAGAATATCTCCACACTAGGCATTTCGGAGAACTAAAACGAAAGAATATTTTGCTTCTAGCCTCTGAAAAGACACAGGTGTTAGCCCTCCGTCAGATACTGAAACCTGATGTATTGAAACATTTCTAAGTCAATTCCAAAGAAGTCAGATTTTTTTTTTTTTTTGTCATTGCAAATTGAAGCCATTAGCATTTATCTACCTCCGAATTTGGGCAACAACTGGACAAAGACATTACTATTCCTGAGAGGAAATGTTGGTTGAAAATATCTTGAAAGCCACTTTAACAGCTTTTTTGCAAATTGAGTCCTGTCAAGTCTGACTCATTTTGGAACACTTAACACAGGTGCTTCTGAAAATATTCTGCTTTTCTGGTTTTGTGGAGATTGCTTCAAAGAAGAAAAAAAAAGTAGAAAAAGCAGAAGAAATATACACCTTCATTTTACAAATACCTGACCCGAAATGGAACAAAAGAATGGACTCATGCTTAAGGCATTGAACAGTTATTCAGGAATGACCCGGAGCAAGTCATTTAATCTGTCTCTACCCTGTTTCCATAGCGAAGGTCTCTTTTGCTTCCCCAGCAATTTAAGCAGTAAGCTTTTCATGAGAGACTTTGTTTTACTTTGTGCATTTGCATCTGCATTACATGAGAGAGCTTCTTTCTGCAAGAGCTTCTAAGCACCACTTCATTGTAAAGATAGATATACAGAATATAAACATAAAGTAAACTTGGCAATTTTTATGATTGTTTCTGAGGACAACACTTTAGATTTCGGAAAAACAGGCTTTCCTCTGAATATATTTTTGAAGATGTTGCTTTAGTTATATAAATCAAGTATAGCAGAATACAGTTTCATTTGCACACATCTCAGTTTTCCACAGTCTTAAATGATCACTGCATAATCTGGAAGGATGATCTAATGTCATCCTCATTTGGTGACATTCTATCATGGGCTATATTCCCTGAAAGCATCGTTATTGGAGATGTTATTATTACTGCTATAGAAATTAAATTATCTCCAAGAAGGAGATATGCATTTAAAATGGAATCAGCACCCCCTTATTTTCAGCAGTATTTATGTTATAAATTATCTCAGGGACCCAAATTAGGCTGTCAAAGGAATTTGGCAGTGGAAAACAAAGGAAGTACATGAACCTCCTTAGGACAAATCCGATACCTCATTCTTGCATGCCAAGTAGGCACTGCCCTTAGCACATAACAGTCAAACCCCAGATCCTCAGCTGGTGTAAGTCAACCCCTCTCTGCCAGTGGAGCCCTGGCCATTTATCCCAGCTGAGGATCTGGCTCACATGTAATTTGTTGCGAGCTGTCACGACCCAGACTATGCAGCACAGGGTCTTTATTCAGGAATCCTTACGGCAGTCATGATCACATTCATTTAAATGTGGCAATTAAAATTTTTATGCATGGGAACAAAATTTTGTTCCTTATGTCAATAACGTGTAAATGGACACTTCAGAAGTTTCATGGCTTAGTATAAAGAGCAGAAATAAGGTAAATGGGCAAGTGGGCAGAAAGGTCATAAAACACTTTCTTCAACATTATTATTTCCGTCTGTATTGAAGTAAACCCTACTGTGTACCAGGTCTGCTGCCAGTGTGTCACTTGACGGGAACTGCTCTGAATATTTTATTAACAAAATCAAAGCTCAAATAAAAAACTTATGTCATGTGCAAATGACATTAAAACTGGCAACATTCCTATTTCCACACTGTTTTATCCCGAGTCCCCTCTGAACTCAAGATTTTCAACCTGAAAACACTCCAAGAAAGACTTCATTTGGAGAAATAACAGGATGTGGCCTTTTGCTCAGTAGTCTAAAGGTCAATGTCTTTGCCACAAAAGTGGGATATTTGACATCCATGTCCTCTTCAACTTGAGTGGGTTTGAAGTTCTTTTCAGGTGAGTCCTGCCACCAGCTGCCTATGCAGTTCCCTGGACAGAAGTGTTCTCCTCACCCTCCAGTTGAAGCTGGGCCATTCTGTATACCCTAGAAAGAAGATTACTTGAATGCAGTAAGTAGAAAAATGAGACGTCCATCTGTCTCAAAATTAAGCATATTCTTCACCTCTGATTGTAACACTCATTATGGAGTCAAAAGAAAGGGGATTGCCAGGAGCAAATGTCTAGGAATGAAAACTGACATTGTGAAAAGAAAGCCAAAATTCAAAATTGTGAGCTGGGAAGCCCAAGTAACTGGAATCCCCTCTCATAATAGAAAGATCCCAATGGGATTTGAAGCCTTGTAGGAGGATTTCATAACATGCAATTGTACCAGGCAGCAAAAGGCAGTGATATCTGGAGCATGGGGTGCAGTTCTGGTTCGTCAGGTGCAAAACCGATAAATTCAAAAAGAAAAAGACAGAAAGAAGGCTATCGAGGTGTAAAATTAGAACACTTTCCTCTGGTTGATTTGGAAAAAAAAGCATTAGATTGTTTTTTCTATAAACATGTTAATAAAGTTGGTACCAGGAGGAGAAAACAGGGATTTTAAGCTAGCAGTGTTGGCACAGGAACAGATGGGTATATACTTGCTAGAAATATGCTGAAAACTTCACTACTGCATCAAAGGAGTAAGGTTCTGGAACAGCTATCCAGTAGCAGTTGCAGAGACAATACCCCCAAATCAAACCAATGACAATAAAATTAGTTTTTAAAAGGACTTTGACCTCTTTATAAAAGAATTGCCCACCACAGCTGACTCAGGTAACAGTGCATGGATTTCTGTGATCCAAGAGGTGCCTTTCAGTCTTGCATTACTCTGAATTTAGAAGTTGTTACTAAAATAACATAAACACCTTAAGGTAATTTGAGTACTTAAGCAAATTGGTAGATTCTGTGCTGTGTATCTAAGACTGTTCATTAGCAGCACAATGATTATCTTTTATCTGTATTTAAAAGGAAATGGTTTCCCATTTCCCACTGTTAATCTTTCCTCAATGCCTATATTAATGTCTGTGTTTTAATTCTTTTTTCACTCTTCTTAAATGTGTTCAATGCCAGTTTGGTTTGCCCAAGGGACTCTCAGTGATGGATGAATCAGCTGCTATTATTTCAGTTAGCAACCATGTTCTGTAACAGATTTGTATTTTGAGTTGATCAAGTTCACAGAGCTCAACTTGTAAGAAAAAAAACCCAAAACAAACCGAAAAAGCAACCAACCAAAAAAAAAAACCCTACCAAAACCACCTCCCCCCCCCAAAAAAAAACCAAACCCAAAAAACCAAAAGACAGCCCAAACCACCCTAACTCAAACAATTTAGTGGCCATCAAGTCATATCTGAATCTCTGTTTGCCATACAGAATTGGCATATTTCCTTTTATCAACAAATTATACTTTGAAGTTTATAACACCAGTAGACACGAGTTACTTTTGAACTTAGAGAAATCTCTACCCTTCTTCTGCTCTCTGTTAGTGCCTGAAGGCTTCAGGAACGGTTTTGTGACAGCGGACATGACCCAAGTCCTATGTACACATACACTGGGTGGCTGCTGCATGTTCTTACCAACACCTTTTGTCTGAAAGTCACTGATTACCGGCAGAAACAATGTGGGAAGCACACAGAAAGTGAGTAAGTGAGTAATTAGATTACAATGCTTCCTTGTAGCCGGAGTTCCTTGTAAGCCCTGACCATGTTTTGCTTTCAGCAGCAGCTCGTTGGAATCACATTACCCTGTAACAGACCTGGTTCACTTTAGTCATGAGCAGCTGGATCTTAAAACCTCACATTGGCCCATATGTTCATAGTACTTAACATTGATTTTTTTTTTCTTCATTTATTTGTAGTAGAAACAACTTCTGAGCAACTTTTCTGAGATTTTTCTCAAGCTTCAGGAAGCTGGGCATGAGGAGCAATGCGTGAAGTCTACTACCTGATTACTTTTATTCCAAACTGCAGTAAACTCGTCTCAGTCTGAAAAAAAGATATGATAATGGGTACTCATCTCCTCTCACTTATGTATTGCATTCCAGTTACAGCAAGAAATTGCAGTATAATGGAACAGGATGGAGGCTGTCAGGACTGTGAAGTGAAGGAAAATGACCGATTCATAGAATTCTTTAAAAATCGGCAGCAACAAAGTGCTGGTGAGCCTATGTTGTGGTATAAAATTAATCCAGTCCATGAAGCTTTTCTTCTTATTTCATGCATTTAGCACCCTTTTGTAATATTTGCACCTTCATAGGCTAAAACTAGGTTTATAGAGGAATATATTTTAACTTCTCTGCATTTTTAAAAATAGTTCTATTTGTCCGCTTTCTTCTCAGAACAAGTTATTCTTCACAAAATTTGTAATGCTATTTTCCAGTAGAACAAAATAAATTAGAAGACCCATAAGAATATTTTTGTCCCCTTAGAGAAATTGATATGAACAAATAAATGAGCAAAATTAAGCTACATTTTCATATAATATTTTCAAATAGTTGATCCTTAAGTGATTTTTGCACTTTAGGTTTCCAAACAAAAATCAACATTTGTTCATCAAAAGTCTTGAGATGGAGTATAATGTCATACTCAGGCCTTCTGGTTATCCTCAATCCAGCTTCCACAAACAACAACTTTACACCAGTTTCATTCATATTAAACAACTGGGCAGTGCTGCCTTATTCATTTAATTTTATGTGATTTTAATATTATTGTTTATATTTTGTGCAAGTGTATTAATGGTGATGCTGGTAGCTATTCTGGATTTTATTGTAATAACAGATGCAATACCTGCAACTTTCTAACAGAAATTATTGAAAATTACTAGATCGCAGGAGTAACTGTCCTTAAATCTTGTTTTAAAGAGTCAAAATACATTCTTGAAACTCAGAGGTTTTATCTCTGCTATTCCTATCAGAAGGGAAGTTTTGGACTTCCCTTCTCTGTTGGTTTTAGGGTATTTCTTGCCTCTCGGCCAGGTTTTTTTTCCCTTTTTTATTTGTTTTTTTGTTTGTTAGTTATGACAGCACAGCCCTTTATTTTAAAGTTTCATTTTCCCCCTAATTTCTGCTTTATTATTTTGTTGAATCAACTACTTTGTTACCTTTCTTCTTCCTTAATTGCATTTAATGTAATAAACTAATTTTCTCCAATAGCTGTCTATCCTTCAAATAATCATTGCTTTAAGATTTTTGTAAGACTTATTCTGTCAGTGAGAGGTAGTGTTTGACCATTAGCTACAGAACAAAGCCAAAAATTTTCCTGTGGAGGTTTCCAGTCATGATCTTCCAGTACTTTTAAGGCACCAGTTTAAATATCCACAGAGAAGAGGTAAAAAAGTGTTTTCTGTTTATATATTTTTAAAACTGGAAGACAGACTTCAGGATCACCTAACTGTGAGTAATGAATTTATGAACACTAAGAACTATCCCTTAAAAACCCAATGTCATGTGGAGCATCTATTTCTGATAGATCTGACAAAGGTACAACAAAAAACCTTTTTTTTTTTCCCACTTAGAAATATTGGAATTTAAGGAAACATGGTTGGAAAACATGGAATAAAGAAAATCTCGATGAACTAGAAAAGGCACAATGCTTGCTGAAGGAGCTGGCTGAACTGAATTTAAAAAATCTCTCCCAACTCTGTGAATGAAATTCAGAATGAATCCATCTTTAGTAGAGTCATAGAATACATCAAGTGAGAAGGAACCTTTGAAGTTCATCAAGTGCAATGTCCTGCTCCTCACAGTAATACCCAAAACTAAACTAACCATCTAGATGCTGCTTAACCTTGACAGACTTTGCTACTGTGACCACTTTCCTGGGAATCCTGTTCCAGTGGCTGACCATCCTCTAGTGAAGAACATTTTCCTCATGTCCAACCCGAGCTTCCCCTGTCACAGCTTTGTTCCATTCTCTTGTGTCCCGTCACTGTCACTGTGAAGTTGGACTGCAGGTGTCTGGCCCCTAGCTTTCTTCCTCACCACCTGCACAGGCAAAGCTAGTTTCCATGCCAGTTCAACCCATCTCTTAAGTTTTAAAAGGCGTTGATAAAACTAATGCATTGCAAAGCCTGGTTTGGTGTTTGGGGTTTTTTTACACTCAGAGAAGTTTTGTGCAAATATAAGCACCTGATAAGCACTTAGGCTTCGGGGTTATTCTGTGAATTGAATTACATCTTTGTATAATTCATGGTTTGTTATCACTACTCTGTTCACACCTTGCTGTGTGGAAGTTTACAAGTAACTCCCTGTTGTGCAAAATGCAAATGAGCGTTGTTTTAAGAGCAAACTCAATGTGAAGCAGTGCCTTATGACTTTCCTAAAAAGTAAGATATTCTGGAGGTATTTTTCATACTGAAAATGCAGTCAGGTAATCATAAATTATAGAACTTTCAAAAACTTTCCCTTTTATTTCCAATTCCTTTTTTTATTTGTAGTGTTGCAAACTTGCATATGCCAGTACAGCAAAAGCCAGGAAGCCTCTGAGGATTTGAGCAGTATAATATATTTAACAACACTGTTTCATTCTAGGGAAAAAACAGACACTTTTTAGTATGGTACAAAGGAAAAGAGTGTGAATGAAATAAAAATAACTTAGAAACAAGAAACTATAAAGACAAAAGGAAAGACTACTATTTTTGAAGTGAAGCCCGTACTTTTCTAAGTAGTCTGTAGGCAAAGGCACCTCCCTTGTGTAACACATTTGAAATGCAAAGAGAAGCACCTATACTCAAACTGCATCAGTTATTCTGATAGCAGATATAAAAATTTTTAAAAAATCTTTTTTTCAGTCTTAAATATCGCAGAAATTCCTCTCTTTTCTCTCCTGAGTGCCCATCCTGCCTGGCACAGAGATGACACATGAAAAGCCACTGCTGCCCAGGTAGTGAGGATGTGTGAGGAAGCTCTGAGCCAACTCTAGATCTGAAATGAATTGCAGGGTCCTGACAGCATGCAAACAGCAACAGATTAATCCCCTCTGCTTATTGACTCTATTCCCTTGAAACCATTTGGTAAACTGGTAAGCCATTTGGTAAGGCATGATTTAATGACACTGTTGGGGAAATGTTTTAATTAAATTTATAGAATTCTTTAATGATTTTGGGATATATTTACACAGGACTAAGAAGTGTGATGTCTGCTCTTTGCTCTGTTGCATGCTATCTCATTTGAACTTAGAAAAACAGAATTTCTACCTCAAAGTTGTGAACTTTGTTAAATGATTAGGTCTAGCTCATTTTCTGTGCTTCCAGATTCTCCCTCCTAGAGAGATCTTTGTGCAGTTAGTGCCTGGAACATATCTGTGGCTTCCTTGTAGAATTCCTGTGTGACCTGGAGCAACTTTTTGTTTTATCAAATAACACAAGGCTCTGACTGAGCACATGCTAATAAAACTTCCCTACCTCATAGGCAGGCTGTGGGAATCAGCAGCATTAAATACCTGAGGTGCTCAATAGCCTGGTGATTAGGACCATATAAGTAGTTGCACAGTCAATCTCCCTATGGTTAGAACATTGTCAAAGTGTGTGCTCCATGTATCTGTGTCTGATGTGACATTTTCCTAGTACCCAATTATCTGGAGACATTACAAGCAGAATTGTGGAAGGATCAAAAACAGCTCAAGTGGCTCACCCAGTCTCTTGCTGCAAGATAAAATGGCATGCAGCTGACACAAAACATCTCAGAGCCCTTGATTTGCTTTAGTGCCTTTTAAAGTACTCCTTCTGAAGAAGGAATATGTGTGTGCACACGGGACTTATTGCCAGCTAAAAACTCTGTCTGCTGATATCCCACGTTAAAACACTGCATGTATCTATTCTAAAATCAGATGCGACATTGAAAAAATATTTGAGAGGTATGTTTGTCTTTTGATCTTTATGAATTCCTCACATACTTCTACTGATCGTGACCTTCCTGCTACTTTCAGAGGTGTACAGAAATGAGAACCATCCCTTATGTGCTGCCAATTTTTATCTTACCAGTGAGTAGTGATAATTTTTTTCGTTTGGGACAGGGGGTCATTCACAGGCCTGCATGGGAGTTTTAGCTACATCAACCAGAAGAATAACATAATCATGATTATTAATGTAAGATGTAATGGCTAGTCTTATAATATATATAACTATATATAATAGTAAAGAAGCTTGCTGTCTTGTGCATTACTATTGATTTAGAGATGAGATCACTTGCCACAGAATTTACTGCAGCTTTGATTTCAGTTGCAAGTAAAATTATTAAAGCATGCCCTGTTTTTAAGAGCAGGCCCTTTCAGCTGCAATAGAGAGTTTCTCAGTGGCTGATCTAAACTGGATCATACAGTAAATATGAGATCACTGGAGCTGTCGAAGTTTTGGGATGATGACAAGCCTGATAAGCAGATGAGAGGCATGTCTGTAGGTGCTCTGCATTGCTTCTCTGTCAAAGCTGCTAATTTGTCCACTTACTCTTATGCTTGCTTCTCCTGAGCAGAGGTTCAACCCCAAACAAAAATCATCCGAGAACTTTTGAATGGGGTAAGAGCTCAGGTTTAAAAATTACCCGACATGGCTGATGGACACATTTTTTTTCTGTTTGCACCCCTTTATGTGAAGAACTGCAGTGCTGTGACAGGTCTTCCATATAAGTTGTGAATTCATCAATATTTAGTGAAAGTAATCTGCTGTCTTTTCTAGCAAAATTTTTTGTGCGTTTTTCAGATCATTGAAAAAAGTATCATGTGGCATAAGAACAAATCTGACACCTTAAAACATAGTTACTGTTACATCTCCCTGTGTCTAAACTAACCAGGTTTTAATGTACTCATTTAATGTCAAGTTACTGATTTTATCAATCACTGTAACTTCTTAATTGAAATGTTGACTAATTCCGAATTTAATACTTTGTTGATATCCATCATAGCAGCGGTCTTGCTCGTAACAATTACGCATTCAAACTTCGGATTGATTTTATCTACTCAGATGGTGTGAATGTTTTTTTATAAAGTGTATCTCTGCTCATTTTCTTCCAATTCTGTATTAAACAATCATCAGCCATCATTGCCCCAGGGTTGATGTCAACCTAATGGACTCCTTTTTACTTGTGCAAGGTAACTGAAATGGTAAAAAAATGTTGGGATGGGAGGGACACTGTTTGGGTTTTTTTTCTCTGGAATTTCTTCAAGTGACCTTAGAGTCAATGAAAACCACCACCAAGGAACCTAAGGCCTCCTTGTCCAGTGCATCATCTTGCTGTAGATCAATTATCAGTACTTGCTGACATAAAAAATTCTAACTGAAATTGTTGCTATTTGACACCTTCTGAAGAGTCCAACAGGAAAATGTGTGAAAAGTAAAATACAGTTGCCTTTCCACTTCCCTGTCTTTTTAATCTTTCCGCCCAGCAACACAAAAGAGAAATTGCATATAAAATAAAATAAATATGCAAACTTTCAGAAGGCTTAATTTGTATGCTTGATGGTCAAGCATTCTTTCTACCTCTGCCTCTCTTATCAGTTCTAATATTCTACAATATTAATATGAAGTTTATTACTGTTATTAATAATATCTTCTTTTTTACAATCGGTACACACTCAGTTTACTCGTATGTGCATACACGTGTGAGACAACTTTTGCATATATGTATGTGTAGCTGCTTTCATTTCCAAAATCAGCTTGTGGTTTCAACCACTGTGGCCTTTCACAGATGTGAAAGTGTGTATTTCTGAATACCTATTAAAATATTCTTAAAACAATTTCTGATTCTTATTCATGTGTTTTTAATTAAATTATGCCTCCTGTCTGATCTGGTTCATAATTGTTTTCAGCCTTTTGAAACTGGCCCTTTGAAAGTATTAAGTGTAGATATTGCTGGTTTGGACTTCCTTCTTTTTAATCATTGCAAATATTAAACAAAATCACCTCTCTCCCAGGCTAATGATATTCTCTATGAAGAATAATTAATATCAAGTAAATTGTTTCATATCCTTGTGATTTTTGCATTTGCATTCTTATCCCTGATTGATTTATGTAAATTAATTTGGGAAGAATAAGCGTCTTGCGATGCAGCTTGGGTAAAAGTCAGTGCAAAGTAGAACCATTTTGCTGGGGTGACCCAGCCCTCTGAGGGGCTGTGGAGCCCTAGTGCACATCGGGCTCTGCCCATACAGTGGTGGGAACACTCAAAGGAAGAGAATCCCTGTTGCAGTTAGGGTGATCTCCCGACAACCCCCTGTTTGTTATGTCCTCGATGCACGTATTTCCCCTTTGTGTTGAATATTTATCCCCTTGTTAAATATGTATTAGGTTCTGGAATCTTCGCCCTTATTTGATGTTCTATTGGTTTATCCTTCCCTAATTCCTCCTCCTTCCTTTCCTATTTGTTACCCTCGTTGTCCCCATATGTTTGCTGTTTTGTGATTGGTTGATTTGTACCCTTTATAACCCTGAACCCTCCTTGATTTTTTGCTTTTCCCTGCCCCTGGACCCTCTGGGAATAAGCTCGTTACTGGAACCCAAGCAGGGAGCCCTTCTCTCCTCCTTTGTCCACGGTGCTAACCCAACAACCAGCTGCGAGCCCCCTTCCCCACTTGGAAGGACAGCAGAGCAGTAACAGCAGCAGCTCCTGTCAGCAGTGGCCGACCCCTGTGGCCAGGGACGCTGCAGGACAGCCGCAGATTCCCTCTGAGAGGGGTGGCTCGAGGGGAGCCGACGCGGCGCCATTTAAGGAGCAGCAGAAGTCAAATTATTTCTGAGGTGGAAGCTCAAGACCAGCCTTTTTCCTGGGACACCTGACCTTTTCTCTGTTAGGGTTAGTGCTGCACTGACTGCCTGCCCTCCATACTCACGTGTTACTGGCATGCAGTTCTGTCACCTACGTGTTTTAAATTATTGAGTCCATCATTTTTCCCTAAGCACTGTAATATAAGTATAATCCTCAGCATCAAATGAAGAAATTATGTTCATGCTTTTAAAAAGATATAAGTCAGGTACTAAAGTGGTTTGGCTTGGTTTGGTTTGGTTTGGTTTGGTGACCAGGATGGGAAATGGAGGTAAGGTGCAGAGTCTGGCTCTGTCAGGCATCACAGCTCTCACAGAGTGCCACTAGAGGTGCAGGAAACAAAGACGAACTTGGAAATGAAAATCTTGATCTCTGCCACATAAAAATAAATAATTAAAAAAAAAAGGGAGCATATTATGATATAATTTAAAATAAAAAGTTTTGCTTCAACTTTCTTGAGATGAAATTAAAGTATTATATTTTGAGAAAAGTGTAAGATCTTCCTGCAGAAAAATCGTCACTCAGCTGTAATGAAAAGATTTCCCTGCTCCTCCTCTCTCTGCTACAGCTTTCTGCACTTCGTCTGTGACTTAACATTTTGAGAGGAAAAAAAACCACACACAAAACCTGTGGCTTACTGAGTCACTTACTGGCACAGGGCCTTGTTTAAATATCTTCCTGAAGTGGTTGGCTTGGTTCACCCTTTCTCTGAGGATTTCTAATGGATTTCTCTGCCTGAAATTAGGCCAAGTAGTTTCCTCAAAAGAATTGAAAATTTTAAAGGGTTACTACCATTCCTTTTCAGTTTAAATTTATCAGCTGATTTCATCCATGGATTTATAATGCTATGCCTTCCCCACATCCAAAATAACGGGTTTCTGGTTGTGCTCTATTACATTGCCTCTGTTTTGAAAATAACCCTGAACTTCTCTGGCTGTTTCTACACTCATGGGACTGGTATTCACCCGTGAAACAGATGACTGCTACCTCAGTATCACAGTATCAGTTCAATAAACCACCTTGCTCAGTTTCTCATACACTTCCCTGGAGGATGGTCAAGCAGTGGAGCCAGCTGCCCAGAGAGGCTGGGCAGGCTCCATCCATCCTTTGAGGGTTCCAAACCCTGCACAGCCTGGTCTGACCCCATAACTGCCCCTGCTGTGAGCAGGAGGTTGGACCCCTCTGGAGGTCCATTCCAGCCTTCATGATACCACAATCCTCTCCTGGGTGGCTGGTCAGCAATTGGTTTGTTTTTATTTCAATACAATATTAGAATTTATTTATAGTTAAAGGTCTTTGTCCATATCCTGAAATTCAACCATGGCTTCCGAGGTACACAACTAAGCAAACATAAATCACTGCATCATCGGATTGCACTTTGAGATTTTCTTTGTGGTAAAATTAGGTTAATTATCAGAGCTGTCTTGACACTGTTGTCATGAGCATACTACTTCTCTCAGTAGCTCTGTATCAATTCAGTCTCCTACTTCTCCACGCACCCGGCATCTTTTTTAGCTACGTGGTCCTACCGACAAAGAGCAGTAGCACACAGCACTGATATAAATTGCGGTTGAACTGAAATTGTGTTTTGCCATAATGAAAACCTGCCTCCACTTTTACAGATACACTTTTACCTTTGAATCTAATACCTTCTGACACTGTCTGGGAGAGTCTAACCAAATGTGTTTCTCTAGATTTTTTTATCTTCAAAATGAGTGTCAAATTTTCTTGTGGCAACTGATTGTCACCTCAGAAACGTAAAGTAGCCCAGCTCATACGAGTGTCTACAAGAATGAGCACATTTTCCAAATCTACAGGAACATTTTCCTTGACATGTGCCACAAATTAATACTTTTCTGGGAAACCAAAAAGATTTGCTTTCCACTCGAGATGCTCCAAAGCAATTACTTTTACAGCCCTATTAAGAGTAGAGATATTAAATAAATTATAGAATGCCAAGTACCAAAGCCCTTGCTAAGGACTTGATTGCACCAAAGTGTCAGAAAATCATAACATAATGTACAGAGCTGTCCAAAAAAGGAGGATTTGGAGGAATTCCACCTCCGTTTTTAAGTTCAGTTTTATATATGGAAACACTGTTCTTAAGAAAATTCTCAGTCTTTGAAATTTTCAAAGAGGACTTGTTATGTATTCTGTTCTGGAGAGAAACATATCTACCCAATACTGCGAGGATTTGTATAAAATCAGTTTCTGCTGTTTATTTCAATCTCACTACTTCGCGTGATTTATTTGAAAATTCATTTTAGTATAACCTCCCGGGAGAAGTCAGTGAGTGCATTGTTTGTATCTCTTTGGTGTTTGCTAAAAGTTTGCATTTTTTCAGCTTAGGCAAGCTAGAAATATAACTGGTAATGCTGAAGAAGTTGGTGGCAATTTTTATGGGAAAACACAAAACATAGTGAATGCATCCCTGCAATATTTGTCAGAAATAGTTCTGAAGCTTGTGCAAGACCACTTTGAGTTCTGTATAAAACATCTAACACATTTATAGTAATTATGATAGCATGCTATTATTTATATAAAGCCATAACAAAATCTTGGACTTGTGAAATTGGTATGATTTTTGGCATTCGTTTCAGAGAAAAAAAAAATCATTCAGTGTGAATTTCCAAAAGTAATACAATAACCTTTGAAAAGTGATAACATACTAGTTCTGAGCAAATTAATCTGTAGTTCAAAATGTATGGTAGAAGAGGGAAAAGGTCCTTAGGAGGATTTTGGGGCTATTCTGTGTGACAACAGTAAATGTTCTAAACTGTAAATTATTTAAAAGTGTAGCACACCATGACATTTCTTTAGTTGCAAATCACTGAATTTGTAATGCAGTCACTTCTGTAGACAGAACTGTTTCTGTGGGAGGCATGCAAAACATTTCTTCACCAAATTAAAAAATGTAACACACTGTATGATGTCCAATGAGGCCACATCTTAGGCTAATCGAAGATGTCATGGAGCCATAGACTAATGAAGAAAGGACTGAAAGTATTAACCCATTTTTACTCTGTCATTGGACACTAGGGGACCATGAGTCAGGTGAAAACACTCAGTCCTTGATTCTGCCAAGTCTACAGAATTTTTTGATATCATTTTTATTTGTCCTTAAAATACTATATGTGAATACTGTGTAGCTTTTATTCTTTTTGCTCTATCTCAAAACACCTTGCAAATGGGATAGATATCTTTCTTGGTTTTATATAAACAAAATGTTAATTTTTGCTACATATCTTAACCTTCTTATTTCTTTTACTTTATATTGTAAAATATATTAAAAATTTCTTTATAAAAGGAAAATAAATCAAGCCACAGAGAGGAGAGATGTCAGAGTGCTCCTTTTGATGATGGGACTATTCATATTATTACAGTTCAGTAATTGTTCGAGCTGGGCAGAATGCAGGGTGTGATTTATGCCTATTGAGGCACTGGAGTTGAGATGTGACGTGTTTCCATCAAGCAAACTCAGCACCATCTTTTAGGTATAAACACATTTCTATCAGATTGCTACTGTGAAAAATGTTAAAGTCAAGGACAGATATCTTTATTTTTTTCCTTTGATATTTATAAACCATGTCCCATTGGGCTAGCAGCAGGTTAGCAAGAATAACTAAAGCTTTTCAGTATGTTGAAAGAAAAAGCCTTACACAGGCAGTAGCTCTTGTTTGCAGCCGTCCCTCACAGCACTTAAATGTCATTTCAAACTTCACTTCATCACCTTGGTGAGCTAATGCACTCTACAGCCTCACCAGATGTATTTCTCTCAGATGCAGTAAGCACTTCACATGGCTTCACCCTCTCACCCCCCCTCCTGAGAAACAGTCTTGAGAGGATATTTATATATTAAATTGCAGGAGAACTATGGATGAGAAATACCAATTCTATAGCCTATGAACTGATCTACATTTAGAGACATGCAAACCAGGGAGGAAAAAACAGTGGATTACCTATTGTAAAACTGGAGCCAGATGCCAAGGATAAACTTGAAAGACAAGCGAGCAGGAAAACAAGAGAATTATACTGGTAAAACCGTGTGTAACACATACCTGTCTCGCAAGGTACATCTGCAGTCAAGACTTGATTGTCTTCTGAAATGTATTACCTGCAAGTGTAAATCCTTTGACTTTAATTGCATGTATTTCTGGTTTTACCAATCTTATGAATGATAGAGGCTCATGGTGCCCAATCTGCCTTTTCTTCTAAGATCAATACTGCCTTTCTGCCAAGTAAAGTATGTCCTTGGGCTTGACTTCTCATAGAATCACAGAATCATTTAGGTTGGAAAAGTTTTGAGATCATCAAGTCCAGCCGTTAATCCAGCACTGCCAAGTCCACCACTAAAACGTGTCCCCAGCTGCCACATCTACGCATCTCTTAAATATCTGCGGGAATGTGACTCCACCACTTCCCTGGGAAGCCTGTTCCAATGCTTGGAAGTCTTTTCGATCAAGAAATGTTTCCTAATACCTAACCTAAACCTCCCCGGTCTCTTCCTCTCGTTCTGTCACAGTTGCCGGGAGAAGAGCCTGATCCCCACCTGGCTGCAACCTCCTTTCAGGGAGTTCTAGAAAGTGACAAGGTCACCCCGAGCCTCTTTTTCTCCAGGATAAACACCCCCAGCTCCCTCAGCAGCTCCTCATATGACGTAGTCCCTAGACCAGCCCCATGGCCCTTCTCCAGACACACTTCAGCACCTCAATGCCCTTCTTGTAGTGAGGGGCCCAGAACTGGACGCAGCACTCAAGGTGTGGCCTCACCACTGCCAAGTACAGGTGGAAATTCACTGCCCTGGTCCTGCTGGCAGCATTATTTCTGACACAAGCCAGGATGCCATTGGCCCTCTTTGCCTGGGCACACTCTGGTTCGTGTTCAGCTGCAGTTGACCAGCACCATCAGCTCCTTTTCTTCTTGGCCACTTTCCAGCCACTCTTCCCCAGCCTGTAGCACTGCAGGGGTTGTTGTGATTCAAGTGCAGGACCCAGCATCTGGCCTTGTTGAACCTCATACAATTGGCCTCAGCATCAATCCAGCCTGTCCATATCCCTCTGCAGAGCCTTTTTACCCTCCAGCAGATCAACACGCTGCCCAGCTTGGTGTTATCTGTGAACTGAATGAGGGTTCCCTCAATCCCCTCATCCAGATCATCAATAAAAATATGAAACATGACTGGCCCCAGTAATGAGTCCCGGGGAACCCCACTAGTGACCAGAAACCAACTAGATGTAACTCCACTCACCACCCCTCTCTGAGACTCGCCATTTTTCACTCAGCAAAAAATGCACCTGTCCACACCATGGGAAGCCGGTTTTTCCAGAAGAATGCTGTGGGAAATGTTGTCAAAGGCTTTACTAAAGCCCAGACAAACAACATTCAGAGCTTTTCCCTTATCCACTCAGTGGATCGCCCTGTCATAGAAGGAGACCAAGTTTGTCAAGCAGGACCTGCCTTTCCTAAACCCATGCTGGCTGGGCCTGATTCCCTGGTTGCCCTGTACACGCTGCATGATGGCACTCAAGGTGATCTACTCCATGAACTTCCTCAGCACTGAGGGATGAATCCTGAGATTCTCCTTCCAACCCTTCTTTTTCCCCAAGTTCCAGCCAAAACTGTCTGTTCATCTTTTACTCTTGTTCAGCCAGGACATTTTTTCTCCCTCATCAGCTCCTCTTTCAGCAGGTGAAGATGAAAGAGCCCGTAAGATTTTCTTCTTGAAGAATGTCCTCAGTAAAAGACATTGACGGTCTGGGTAGTTTTTGAGCACAGTTTCATTGAATGGCATGTACGCGTGGAACAGATAGGTGGAGAATTACCAAGCAGCTGTGACAGGCCAAATCCGGCCAGACTTCCTAAGTGCAACACTGTCTGGGAACAACTCCAGTCAAATCTACCACAACCACTTTTGGTGCTGACACCACACTTTCTCTACATGGGAAACAAATGAACAAACCAAACAAAACCCCCAATATTTAAATTTTCTTAAATTTTCAGATGGTTTTATGGCAATGTTATAGGTACTGTCACAGCAGTATGCTGTGTCATCATGCCATTACTCTAGAAGAAAATATTTCAAACACAGACATGCACTTCCTCAAGAATGCAGAACATAAGCCCTTTATTATTTTCATTATTCTTGAAATACACTTTTATAACAGCTCTTGGAGTGGCCATCAAGCATTCCGTTGTTGAGGCAATTTTGAGAAAACTTATGAAAAATATTTTAAAAATCCACTCTTTTTGAGATCACTGGACAGTAAGTGTTGACTTTGCTGACAGAAATTGTGTCTTGGCAGCAATCCACATGCCTGTAGACAGATTATTTCATGGATTTGAGATGGAATTGTTCCAGTGCTATCTCCATTAAAACCAGCTGGGGGCCTGGACCACAGCTAAACCTCAGATGTACCTATGTAGCTTGCTAAGGTATGTCATAACTGCAAAGCTATGTACAGTTCTTCATACCATGCTCATAATCACTGAAAGGAGCAGCACAGCAAACAACCCTTATTAGAAATTTCTGTAAACTAGACACATTCCTGATATCTGGAGTATAATGTATTATTAACAACTAAGTAAAAGAGTAACAGAATACAGGAAGATTATAGCAGTTATAACATGTTCCCAAAGCAAGATTAAATAGTCTCAAGAACATGGCATGGTGTGTAGCTAAACTGATTTATTCACAAGCTCAAATGGTTTAGAGTAATGTCTTTAAAGGACAGTGGGGCAAGGCTACAAAATGAAAGTCAAACATTGCTTTTTTTATTTGCTTTCATTGTTCTGCCTGCTGTCTTCCACTTTTGATCAGTACTGTTCTAGGAGTAAAAAATGTAAACATGATTAATAACAATTAAGAGAGAACTCTCATACCAATTTGCACCTCCTGTATGATCCAAAGTGTGCAGCCCACTGTCACGTGCTGCTGCTGGCACATAACCCATAGGTGGAGTTGGGTAGGTTTAGAAGGGATGCTGGAATCAAAACCACTGACCGCTCCTCTCACTGCCTTTACACTGCCAAGCTGGATAATGGTCTCATTTCACTTCCTAAACTGAACTAGAAGGAAACTATTTTCTTTTGCTCGTCCTTTAGATGAACAAAAGGTGTTCATTAGTCTGTCAGCACTTATGAGACAGTCATTAAAATCTGTCCTGAACACAGGAGTTCCCTCTGATTTTACAGGAATCCCAAGACAAGATTTTCAGCGGACATGTATCATAATTTCATGGAAACTAGTAGCATTATACTCATTTACACTATCTAAAGAGATAAGCTACATATACAAGATTAAAATGGGGTTTTGTTTCCAAGGAACCAAGAAAAATCACACAAGGCGAGTCTCTGGTGAGAGGATTGGAAGGAATGTCCTGTGAGGAGCAGCTGAGGGCTCTGGGTTTGTCTAGTCTGGACAAAAGGAGGCTGATGGACAACCTCATTGCTCCTGAAGCTTCCTGAGGAGGGGAAATGGGGAGGGAGGTACTGTGGTCTTCCTGGGATCCAAGGGAAGGACACACGGGAAGGATTCAGTGCTCTACCAAGGGAGGTTTACACTGGGCATTAGGAAGCATTTCTTTACAGAGAGGATGGTCAAATATTGGAATAGTCTTGCTAGAGAGGCGGTCAATGCCCCAATGATGTCAGTGTTAAAAAGACATTTGGACAATGCCCTTAACAACATGCTTTAACTTTTGGTCAGCCCCAAATTGGTGAGGCTGTTGGACTGGATGATCACTATAGGTTCCTTCTAACAGCAACAGACAATTCTGTTCTCTTCTCTGTGTTGTAAATGATAATTTTCTTATGGCTTACCATACAAATGCATCAGGGTTTACTTTTTTTATTCTTTGCAGTGCCACAGAATGCTGTTACAACACTATATTTGAGACAAAAATCCAGTGTTTCTGAAAACATGATGACAGGAATGTAACCATGGCTGCAAGAACATTCAGTTCAGTCATAATTTAAGCAAAATGAAGGGTATTAAGCATCAAAAGGGGCACTTCACATCTTCTGATTGGCATTTGTAGTAGTTTAAAATATGGCAAACCTGACACCACAGAACAGGATAAAATATTATAATAAGAAAACTGATTGATTAGTTAATGTCTGCATAGCACTTTTAAATATGAAACACTGCCAGTTTAATGCTAAGAAAGGAGTCAGATTGACCTGACATGTATAAGCTGAGATCAAAAATTACCCTTCTAATGAAGTAATGTACTTGCTAGACTGTAGCGTTTAAAATTCTTTTGTGTTCCCTCCACTTATTACCATGGTCAAGCATTTTCTGTTGGCCCACTGAATAAATGGTCAATTATTCTGTAGTACAAAATGCAGAGAAGCTGATAGTACAATTGCAACAGATCTAAGCAAGTTTTATTCATTAGCTAAACAAAACATTTTTCCTTAGAAAGACAGTCACGGTTCCCCTTGCAGAAAGCATGTAGGAAATGACAGCTTGCAGCAGCAACTTTCTGCTTCAAGTAGATGGCTCGAGTGATGGGAAGCTTTATGGCAATCGTGTACTCCAGACCAAAAAAAATTGATTCTCTTTAATCTGGTGGATTCCATTTAACAGAGTAAATAAGAAGCCAATACGTAAACATCCTTTAGAATACTTAATTTGCAAGAGAATGGAAGGGACAGGGGATAAAAGTAGAAGCAATATAGGAGTTTCTTGATCAGACAATTTTAGTAATCTGAATGGTACAGCAAAGGACCAGTGACTTTCAGGACAAAGGTTTCCAGACCAGCAGATTAGCAGTTTTTCATGCACTATCAAAATCTCAATATTCAAGCAAATATTGTCCATATTCTGCACTCAGATGTCACTAGCATGACTACAGAAGCAGCAGTGATGAAAGGCAGATTTTGACGGCAATATGCAACGTTTTAGAAGTCATAAAAATTATAATTATGGAATGTATTTTTTTATACACTATGCAGCTAATCCAATTGAAAATCTTGCTTTGTTTGTTTTTAATAGTAAATTAAGGCAGAACTGATGTCGCTGCCTATATCACAGTTGTCAAACTCTGCACTACAAGAAGGTATTGTCACATAATTTCTCACCTAAGGCCTCACATAGTTTCTAAACTAATCCTTTCTTTAATGCTCCATGCTGGGTTTCCTCCTCAGACTGTCTATTTCTGGGAAATTTCAGACAAAATTGTTTTCCACTTATTACTTTCTGGTAGAGTTTTCTTTCAAAAGCTGTGTGGCCCTTTTTTCCTGGATGAAGGTTTGGCAATTTGACAAGCTGTGTGTTTGCTACTATCCCACAAAAATAAACATGAAGGAAGCCAAGGTAGAACAGCTCTTTCCTCTCAGGAAGGACACGCTGGGTGTCACGGGCAGCTGTGGAGAGCCTCGGTGCTCGCTGCGTGCGTGTCACAGCTCCCAGCGCTGCCCAGGCTGCGTGTGTGCCAGATGAGAGGTGGGATGGAGCTGCTTTCATCCTGTGTCAGCAGCAAGGGGCCAGGCTGGAGAGCTACCACCTGGAGCACGCTGCTTCCAGCACGCAGCTGCACGGGGCTCAGCGAGACTGCGAGGCTCATGCTGAAATCGTGCTGAGTTCGGGCTCTCGTGATGCGATTTTTATCCAGATGGCTGAGATTAAGCCAGCATAGGTATGCCAGTCATGCATATCCGTGCTCACACTTTCTGCCTGCGACGAGGACATGCTGCCCGTGACTAAGCACTGATGTAACTCACAGCCTGCTCAGCAACCCTCTCAGAGCTGGCTCCATTCGAGGTTTACCTTCATTTTGGAAATTGGAGCTATTTTCAGTTTAATAGCAAATACAGCTTGAAAGGAATTCTATATATGCCTGTTCTGATCTCTTCTTTAATGTGGCTTAAGTTATGACCCAGTTCTATATAAACTCTAACTTCAGTGTCTTCCAGATGGGCAGTAAATCTGAACACAAGGAAGAGGTTCTCAGCTGCTCTAAGCCAGCACATATCCAGATGAAGTAACTGGTGCTAAGGGTTATGTATTCCAGGGATTATAAACCCACAGTTCCTGTAAATGATATACACAGTCTTGGTGGTTATTTGGCAGTGTGGCAGGTTAGGGAAAATCAAAGGAAAGAAAGCCCAAGCTGGAGTTCAGTAATGGACAACTCAGGACATTGCAAGGAAAATATCATCTATTTCTTTACTTGGTCATTAATAATCACTTCTAAGAAAATGTATTACATATTTATATTGAGTGTAACAGATAAGATTTTGATCCAGGTATAGATTTTAAAAGAGGGAAAAAATAAGTAGATATAAAATAGAAAGATAGTAGTTATAAATAGATAGTAGATATAAATAAAATATTACATCAATTCTCCGTAGCCACATCACTGAACTATTTTGTTTTTCTGATAAGACAGTATTATTTAACATAAATTAAGGGTGTAAGTTTAAGTTGTCTGGACTTCACTAAGGCATTCAGTATTGAAAAATGTGATGTTTATGAGCCAAATTGGAGAGGATGGTGCATAAGGTACACACAAAATGCAGAAGGAATTAGCCAAAGGGATAGCTCATGACAAAGTTGTCCTGAAAGGGGAATGAATGATTGCGAGAAAGATTATTTGTGAAGTTCTCTGTGGATCGCTCTGAAATCTTGTTTAATTGAATATTTTCCACAATGATCTATGTTACTGTAGTGACATCTGCTAATGATACAAACATGGGAGATATAATGACTGTGTAGGGACAGGAGTGGTATTTGATCACAGCTGGGAACCTGGTAAATGCTCTCCCACTTTTGAAATACCACAGGCAGTGACTTGTAAGTGCTCTTTGTTGCTTACCCAAACACAAACTGAATGTGTTTGAAAAAGTAGCTGTATGAATAAAACAATGTTTGGTTTTCATGCTCCCATTCTGTGAAAAGTCCAAACTACATCAATATCTAGTGTCAAGAGAGAACAAAACTAATGACAAGAAACCAAATTAAATTAAATTCTCATTCAGAATAATGCAAAAAGTGTCAAAAGCAATGCCGTCATTAGCCCTTGCACCCAGCCCTGTGGTCAGCTGAACTGGGTGGAAGAGGATTGTTGAGAGGACTTTTGTAATGAGCTCAGACAAGTAAGTTACCTTCATCATGAAGCACACAAATTTGATGAAGTGCCATGAATATCTTTGGAGCCTGGATATTTAAATAATGATCAAGCTTACTAAAGTAAAAGAAATTGCTTGGGCCTGATTGCTTAAACTATCAAAGAAAAAAAGAATTTTTCCAAATAAAAAAAGCGGGGTCATAAAAATAATTATGAGGTGTGAAACCCTACAATATTTCATGATAAAAGACTGGACATTCAGAGATGGGAATGACTTGCAGAAGGAGTTAATGAGATCACTAAAAAGAAACAGTGGAGGGAAATTTAAAGAAATTTTAAAAGACAAAACTCATGACCCATCCAAAAGCAGAGGAAAGTGCTGCCAGAACCAAGAGTGAGCTAAAGTGAGAGATCTGACTATCAATCAAACACTTGCATGAAAAAGAAACCATTGTAATTGTAGGGGAACAGGGTCATATTCAGCCAGGAAAGAGACATGCATAGTAAGGGCACAGATGTTGTAGATTTGCTTTCATATGGACATCATCTTGCAATACGAAAGGAAACTTGGCATTATGGAAGATATGCATGAAATGCCACAGGTAATTTGTTTGTATAAGTCTGCCACTAAGCAAATCAAAATAGGGAAAACTTGTAGAACAGAAACATTTACACTGGTAGTACAAAATGTCTTTAGGCTCATATTGTAAACTAAGAAATAGAGCAGATGTGACTAAGTAACTACCTTCATAACTCCAAAGGATGTGCACAAGCAATTCAGTAATTTCCTTTCGGGTAGTTATTTTGTATTGTTTCACAGATTTCCTTCGCTGCCATATTTTGGGTGCTACTGTCAAATAAAGAATAGAAATTACACAGAATTCAACTTTTCATGGTCCTGGAAGGAGTTTAGTTTGATCCTTGAAGGACTTTGACTCCGTTCAACTCTCATTTTGAACTAATTCGATTTGCCTAAAAAAGAAACGTTCCATCCTCATGTTTGGGTACCCAATCTTTAATGCAGAAAACCACCAGTAATTAGGAGAGCAGCGACATATTTTTAAATTCAAGTTGATTTAATGCAAGTAAATACTATAAATTGAGCAAATAATAAAGCCTGGACCTGTGCTGAGGCTTTAGAACAAAATCATCCTTCAGAAATATTTGGATTTTAATGTTGCTTATTGTAAGGACACCCTTCCGAGAGGTCACTTTCCTGTGAGGAAAACCACCACAGAAGCAGGTGTTTCACAGTCAAACAGCAGAGAGGTAGGTTCCGCTGGGCACACAATGCCTGGGTTTGAATCAGGGCTGTAATATGTATCCCGAGACTTTACAGCTTACACCAGTTATCCCCCACATTCCTACTAAAAGGAGCTGCTATGCTGTAGGCAATGAAAAGATGGAGGCTCTGAGAGGAAAAAGGTAGAGATAAAAGGAAAGAAAAATCAAGGAACAACTCCACATATACTAAATTTTGGGGAAAGTTGTTAGACAGATGCAAAGTTTAAACATTTTAACAAAAACCAGGCCACTCCATGCTCTCTTTGCACTAGTGTGAGAACTCCAGTGTTCGGATACCTCCTAAAGTATTTGATGAGAGACTAATAGCCTGACAGGCTAACACTTCACTTCTTTCCAATTAGGAGACTTTAACATCAAAGCCAAGGTCCTCTACTCAGCAAGGACTTACTTGAATGAATTATAGAGGAGAAAAGTCCAGTAGTTTCTTGGTTTGTTCCCTTGCAGAGACGCAGTCCAGCAAAGGCTTTAATAAGATGTTTGAGGTCAAAAGGTTCAGGTTCCTCACTGTGAGCACTAGGAAGCTGCCAGAGTGCTTCAATATGTGTGGTGTTTGCAATGCAATCAGACAAAGCTGAAAACTCTATTACAGTGTCATGTGCCTGACTTCCTTCTGGAGTGCTCTCGCCTACAGCCAACAGCCGAGCGCGGCCTTGGAGCACACTGGGAATCTTCCACGTTGCCACTTCAGCCGCTGAAACAAACAATGCCTTCACCACCTCAGCTTTTGGCTGCCAGGAGGGGTGTGACAGCGGCTTCCTCCAGGGAATTGTGCCAGTTGGGTTGCTATTGATTGGTAACAGACCTCCAGGATTCAGAGGTTTTCAATGAGAAATGATGACTGTGCTTGATGTAGGATGTTATTTGACTTGATAAGCTTGAATCTCCGGCAGAATCTAAAAAACTACCATAAACTGTTCTGCTCCTATTTACATCAAACCAAAAAATATTAAAATCTCTTTGAAATAAGCCTAGAAGATGCCTTGTTTCTCCTTTTTGTCAACAATATTTTTAGATTTTTTTCCTGTACGTAATATCTATTTTTACTTTTTTTTTTAATGTTCCCTACTGTCATGACTGCATCTCTCCATCTTTCAGCAACAGCTTTTATTCTGAAGTTTACAAAGTACATGTATCATTGATTTTAATACTTATTTCACACAGAACAGTTGACAACTGATTGTAATATAACAATTGTTTGCTTCAGTATTACAATGGAATGAGGAAAAAAGGGGAAAAAGAGACAAAGGAAATGTCTTCTGTTTAATCACAAAAGTGATTGGATTCATCTCACCTTGCTTTAAGTCCTTTGTGGTCAAAGAAGGGAGATCAACAGTACTTAACATCAAAGTTTCGTTCCATGCAAAACAGCTGAGGTATAACAAAGACCAAGGACCACTGCAGAGGTGAAAGGAGTCAGAGACAAAAGACCTTTATCAGACATGAAGATCTCATAATTAACATCTTGGGAAGAGTTTCTACTGTAGATGGTCCCTACCTAAATAATCAGCAAATGCTTGGGTGAAAATTATTTATGTAGTAGTTCACTAGTCTCCAAAAGAAATTCTCTCCAGGCGTTAGTTTCCAAATCACAGTATCTAAATCCATGCACTTTACAGAAGGCAAAAACTGTCCCATCAGAGAAAGTGCTGCTAATTCCCTGCCCTGCAATTCACAGGTAAATCTGTCTTTTTTTGAGTTGGTATTGGGTTTTTCAGTTACTTTTCAGTTTTTATTTTTCTGTACATATTCCTAACCTTC
>VZTA01025945.1:0-58667 GCA_013398855.1 Mohoua ochrocephala | reverse complement strand
AAAAAAAAAAAAAAAATTCAACTACAGTGATATTAGCTTATTTAAACCATGCCCATTCCATATGGGAGGAACAAAAATCAGCTTCAAAAATCAGCTTCAATGTAAGGCACTTTCATAGCAATACTGCTGTAGTCATGAAAGTTTGGGGGTAGTATTACTGTTTTCATTTATTTTTTGATTTGTTTGGAAATTACAGTTCCTAACTGGAATGCCATTACTGAGAAAATTAGACCTATGTGTATTCTGTTCCTTGCATTTTTCCTCCAATACTAGCACCCCCAGTTAATGCAATTTACTGAAAAACCCTAATTAAAAAAAAAATTTGTTCAGTAGATATAATAAACCCAATCCTTTAAAAAGTCTGTTTTCTTAGAATTTCTTGATGCATCTGTTGTTTCTTTCATTTTTTAAATTCTTTTTCAACCTCCTTTCTCAACTCACTTGCTTTTCTTTCTTCCTTAAATTTTTATGTGATGAAGAGAAATGAAATAAGATGATGATGATGATGATGATGATGATTATTTTATTAACAGTTTAGGACAGTGGTTAAAGCCAGTTAAAACACTAAACTATCCTTGAAGGATAGACCTTCAACATGAAGACTTTGGCCTTTAAAACACTCCTGGCAGTGCTCATTCAATGTTGTCACACCCGCAACAGCTACGAAATTTAGCTTCCAGAAAGGTGTATCGCAGATTGTCTCAAGGATATGTCAGGCCAAGTCCAAAGAAAACCCTAATGAGTTCCGCTGAATGTTGGAAATATCTAGTGCACACAGACGAGAAAGAAGGGAATGGGAAGATGAACTCAGCTTCTTCTTATTATTTAAGTTCTTAAAAGTCTGTTTCTTTGTTCCTGAATAAACATGACTGTGCGTAATTCGTAGGAATTCACCACACATGTGGCTCCCCTACAGGGGCCCAGCTTCTAAACCACTTTTGACAGAGGAAAATATTGACAAAGTTCCAGCCGTTTGAAATTCAAAATACATCTACTCATAAGATGGTCTAAATACAGAGCTTTTATATTCTACAGTATCTTGAAAACAGGAGGTGATGCAAGTGCATGGCTTCTTGAAGGCTTCCCTTTCCCAGGAACTTTTCTTCAAAGCTTCTTGGTGCGAACACAAATGAAGTTCCAGTGACACTTCTATGTTTTTCATCAGTCTTTAAGTAATATATGTTGAGGCTTCTGACTTATTTTCACACCTAGAGACATTTTCAGTTTGCATCTAACTCGTATAAAAACCTGTAGATAAATAAAGCTCAATGATAAGAAATTAAAGAAAGTTCCCTTATGTACTTTAAGAAAAATGCATGTATTGCAGAGAATTCTGATTAGCATCAACAGCATATACTTTTTGCCATAAAAGTAAATAAATGTTATAAAAACAATCGAATTAGTCATCTATTATTGGACTATTTTTTAAAATACATATAAAGTAATTAATCACAACTTTCAAAACAAAATGAGAAAAGCTTACTTTTCCTTTTTGGTTTGTGCTTTCTGAAATCAAAAAGAAATTTTTATAGGCAGATTTTTGAATTTAGAATTCTGAATAAAGTTTTTTGTGTGCTTTTGCAGTGTTGTATGAACACAGATATGACTCACATTGATTTTGTCATGCATATATACGTTTTTCTGCACTATAAAGGTTGTGCGACACTAATCAGATAATATTATCTGATAACCATTTTTTTCCACGTCAGTGTGTCTTCAAGGTTTTCACTTTATTTCAACAAAAATTAACAAAATGAACTGAGTATATACTACAAATAAATCTTTGTTAGGAATAACTTTAGGCCGATCATGCAAAATCCTCTATGGATAAATTTTTGTGTGTTTTTTGTACGCAATGAAAGTCAGTCTGAGCAAGCTTTCCTGTGATTCCTTGATGTGGCTGAATAAAAGATCATCCTTAGTATTATTTACAGTCCATTTCCATTTCCATACTAATCATATTATTACAGAAACTCAGTCTATATACACTTGCCAGTCCCCGCTGGTGAAAGACAATCTTTATTATGTTAAAAAATGGACATCAGAAAATTGTTTTTGAAGTGTAATGAAATGATTTAATAACAATATATCTTCATATTTCCAAAATGATTTTTAAACCTTAATGCACTGCAGGAGTCTGCCTCAGTGGCATAATGAAATGGGACAGTTCAGATTGCAACCTGCTGTGTGAGGTTCCCCCCGTGTACAGAACAGCATGACAGCTCTGTCTCCTTTCCTTTTTATCTTTCTTCTCCTCTCCAAGTGCTGGGTCATATACTTGGAGAGGGGGGTGTCACTCAGTATCTCACACATCCAGCTGGTGTTTAATTTGCACAGAGTAAAGATGAGGTACTTCTTATAACTAAATCTACTGCTACAGTTTGATCATGAAAGTTGCCAAAAGATTCAGAGTACAGCTCTGCTAACTACTGGGTTAGTGGAAATATTTGCCATTTACTTGTTATAACCAACAGATTGGCCTCTCCACACACACACCCTGGACACACAGAACAGATGTATGGCTCGGCATAGAGATAAACATATATTTAGAGAGAAAACAGGAGAAAATGAGATGTGGGCACACATATGCACTGCTGACATGATGATTCTACCTTGTCTGAGACTACAGGCAGCTGCGAGGGGAAAACGGAGGTGAAAAAGAAGTGCAAGTACACAGCATGATATAAGTTCACAAGAACTCAGGCAACTCTTACAACTATGAACCTTTGGACTTGTACATTTAAATGGTCTGATATTCACTGCATTACAACTACTTTTCTTTATATCCATTGGGTATAATCCTGGAGCCTTCTTTTAGCTGTGGCTGTGGCCTGGACCCCGTAATAACCTAAAAAGAAGTAAGTATACTGATTGCTGCTTCAGCCTTCTACAGAGAATGTTCGCAGAGCAATAACATTCATGAAGGGAGAAAGCAAGAACAGTTGTGGCTGGAAAAGACTAGCAGAGAGTGTGAAGTGGTAATACTGTCTGACTATACCCGTTTAACAAATTGTCTCAGTGTAGCTTTGCACTGAGGCAGAAGTTCACCTAAGTCTACTGGTCAGGTAACAGCATTGAATTTCAAGTATTGTTTTGCTCAAGTGGGCTAAAGCACCAGTCCTCGGTTAGAGTTAAGGTCTACTAGATATTACACAAATTCAAAGTAGAAGGAAAATTTTGGTTCCAAACTGTAGAGAATCTTGACTAGACATTCAGGGTAAAAATTGTTTTCCCTAAATTTAGTGCATAAAAGTCTGCAGGTTATAGGCTCCTGTTTGAATCAAATGGGCACTTCTGGGCATTCCTCAGCCTATTTTAGAAGTCTGCTTAAGGACAAGATGGGTCGGACCCTAGAAGAGCCAATCTTTTTTGGTAGAGAGAGACCCTGGGGGTACTATTTTGTGTGTAGATGGATGAATCCCTACCCATCTTTTCCTAGAACCGTGATGCAGCTGGATTAATGTATACAGTGGCACACTCTCTAGCAGAGCTACATTACTGCACCAGGATTAATAATGTAGGTGATCCTGCTCCAAGAAGAAGGATTTCTCTGCTGGAAGATGAGCCAAAAGTTATTTAAGTCATATCTTCTTTTGTATTTAATAGCAACACTCTCATGCTCAATTTTGCTCTGTGTACATTGCATAGGTAGCTTTTCCAGTCATTGAATTGACACATAATACTTCAGTCTACAACAGGTTTAATGAAGAGGGAAGAACTCGACCATCAGCAGCTCACCTACGAGTTAGTGACATGTAAATTAGCACATTTTTTGGTGCCAACCTCTCCTTCCTGCTCTAAACTACACCTGATTCCATCATCATTTTTAACACTGGATTTCATATCTTTCAGGCCTGCACTTTACAAACATATTTGTTTAATATGTGACACATATTAAACATATTTATTTGTTTAAATAGTGACACATATTACTTTACTGTGAGGTAGGTGACAGAAGAGGGAATTTATTTCAGATCACTGGACTTTTTTCCAGCTAATTTCTTGTGAAATTTTCCTGATCTAAATGTTGTAAAGCCAGTCTTTCCATATATTTCAAAGAATCTTAACTCAGTCCCCTAATGGTAACCCTGGATGACTATAAATATTCCATCACATATTCTTTGCAAGTTCTTTAGACATAGCTCCCTGTATAGGACCAAGAGCTATCTGTGCCTTAACTGTAAGTGTGGAGATAGTCTTTATTCGTTAACTTCTAGAGCCGTGTAGTCCTGTAGGCAGCTGCGTGACTTTATCTGAAAGGACTCATTTTTAAGGGTGGCACACTGGTAGACCCAGATCAGAGGGAATCGTAGAATTATTTGTGTTGGAAAAAACCTCTGAAATCAAGGCCAGCTGTTAACCTAACACTGCCAAGTCCACTATTAAACCATCTCCCGTGGTTTGTTTGTAACTCGTATTGCTTCGTTTCAATTCTGCCGTTGCTTAATCTTTATTTTCCTTTCAGTTGCTGTTACACCTGGGCTATGAAAGCAAGCAAGAAAGGTAAGGAAAAAAAAAAAAGTAGTGTCCTGAGAAAAATCTTTTAAAGCAATAAAAATCTTGAACCTCACCATAGCTTTACCACTAATAGCAATACCAAGATGCAAAGATTGCAGTTAAGGTGTCCCCAAATTGTCATCTGAAGAACTGACTTCTTCTCGTGTACATATTTGCAGAGATGAACGAGAGATACGCTTGTAAGAAACTACTTCTTTCTATGCAGCTTGTTCTTACTGCCTTTTTTTTTTTTTTTGGTCTGAGGGCTAATTGAAAACAATATGCTTAAATTGGCAATGTTGTACATGCGTGACTACAATACCTTCCCCATTCTAATTAGCCGGGCCACTGATTGAGGTGACTTGCAAATAGAGACCTAGCATGCTTTTTTTTTTTTAATTTAACAAGAGATGAAAACATCTAGAAGGTGACTCAGTCCCTTTAAGATGTCACTGAAGAAGCCCTGCCTAGCTCCTGCCATGCTACTGCAGATGAAGGGGACTGTGCCCCTCAGATGGGGGTCTGCACTTACACAGAATGAGCCCGGGCCAGTATTGTGAAGCAGAGAAAACAAAAACCTTCCCCTCAAGCTGGTGACATTCCCCTGGTTGGCAGTGCTGCACACGGCAGCAGAATTGGCCCGGGTGGATCGCGGAGCAGCTGACTCGTGCAGCCCTGGCAGGTGAAGGGGGTTGTCGGGGGAGTCAGCGGGAGAGCACAGCTGGCGAGGGACCAGAGGGCAGGAAAGCCATTCCCTGCTCAGTTCCAACGTGTTCAGGCAGCATCAGATAAGGAAGCAATTGGAATGTTCACACCTGCTTACATTCAAACTATCTGCTAACTGCTGACACAAACCTTCTATCTTCCTACTGAGACATCAAGATAAATTCAGAGGAAATGGAGCTGTACGGAAAAAAAAAGCTACTCTTTGCTAAATTGAGTGATTCCTCTAGGCTCTGACCAACAGCTTGAGGTCAACATCAGCAGGAAAGACAAAAGAGAGTCCCTCAGGGATTTTTCAGAAGCTAAAATAGAAAATTTGCTCAGCTGTTTGTCACCTGAGTTTGACCTCCCAAGCAATATCTCTTTTTTACAATAAGAAGGCAATGAAGGATTTGGCAATGAATGAAAGGGAATTCATCTTCCCGACATTTTGTTAGTGACATTCTGAGGCTCTGCTTCTGACTTGCATTTCCTTTGGAGTTAGATCCTTAGGCTCGTTGGGCCTCTTTTGTTGTTGTTGTTGTTTGTTTTGTTTTGTTTTGCTTTGCTTTGCTTTGTTTTGTTTGAATGAGGTGAGTTTTATGTTGTTTTGTTTTGTATTGCCCTACACCCATGAGCAGCAGTGTCAGATACTGTGTGTGTTTGCAAGGTATGACTGGTGCCAGGCTTTACCTGCGATTTTTTTTTCACAATTTCTTCCAAAGAGGCACATCAAGCGCTTTTTTTTCTCCTCATATCTTTTTAATATTTTTCTTTCCTGTAGTGAATCTGTTGTCATTGGAAGGACTGATCTTACAAGATATCTCGAACCCTCCTCTCCCATAGATACTGTCACAGAAGCAGGTGCTTGGCATCTCTCAGGATCAAACCCTAAAATGCTAGTTGCCATGGCGACTGAATGTGAAAGAACAATAAAGAGCTGTTTACCACGGAAACTTATCAGCAAGGCTCGACAAAGCACCACAAAACTGTAATTAGGGCTGCGTTGAAACAGCTTTATTTCTGCAGCTAAAACTAGGCAACAGCCTTTGCCTTTGATTTCTTCCCGATATTATCCCTTGTACATCCCTTGCATCCCTTGTGTAAGATCCACCCAAACTCTAAGTAGATTACAGCAGAGTAGGCAAAAATTAGCATTTTGAAAAATCCGTGAAAAACAAGGCTGCAAAACTGCATGCAAATGACTCTATGAAAAATGATGCTTTGAGAAGCAAAGTGCTTTGAAGTATCCTGCACACCCAGAGGTTGCTACACTCCACAGCAATCTGCAGAAGATCGTGATAGTTTAGCATACACATTTGGATGTAAGGATTCTTTTCATATTTGATTGAAAGGGCAATACCCCAAACAGAACAGAGTCCTTTTTCATGTTAAATTTTGGTTGGTTTTTTGCTTCTTAGGATTCTAGTTTCCTATGCTGTTAGTAATACCGCTGTCATAGCTGACAAGTTAAAACAGAGATTGTTAATAGTAGTAATCAATGTTAGGTTGGCAGCTCTGTGTCCTGAATGAATTCGGAGGTGCGCTGTGAAAAGCATTTCATAAATGCCTGTGATGGGAAGGTCTTCACAGAGAAGAGCTTTCGCTTTAATTAAGCAAAGCAGATGGTGCTGGAAGGGAAACAAAGGCACACAGAGGTGAAGCATCTTGCTCACAGCTGATCAGTGACAGGTCTCAGATAGTTATTCCCAAATTGTTAGGATTCTGAACGAATGTCAGTCATCAGCAAAAATCGCGGTGCACCTTGAGCACTCAGTTTAAACACCGTGTATGGGACGTGTGTCTACAGGTCAGAGGTGATGATGTGGATCACCCCCAGCCCACGGGCAGCAGTTCCGGAGTCTCTGTGTTAGATGTACACCAATACTCCTGTTCCTGCGTGCAGGAACTGCACACTGAGGAAAGTTCCACTCTTCTGTCACAGCAGTCAGGAGGGTATTGGCAGATTTCAGTAACTCAGCAGGAGATACTGGGAAGCCTCATGTAGTTGTCTCATTTATGTGCTGGATTATATAATGAGAAAAGTAATGGTAAAAAAAATAAATTAAATAAAATTCTGTATTAGGGATGCCATAGATAGTGATCTGCAGCATTCATCCTCCCTTCTCTCCCACAAGGGGTTTTTGTGATGCTTCCATTGTTTCTGCAGGTTGTGTTGCTTCAAACTTTCATGCTAGTTGTTCACCATGTGAGTCCCAGAAATGGGGAATCTGTTTCTCTTAGTGCAGTGTTTGAATCAGTTAAATCCAAAACACTAACACTTCTATTTTTAGTTTGCAGCAGCAATAGATACCTAATATGTTCGCCTGAGAATAATTCTGCTGAATATGTAAAAAGCATCTCTTGTGTATCATCTAAACCCTTCTTTTATGTATGTAGAAGAAATGGATCATCTGTGCTTCCAGGCAGCACCCTTTAGCAGTAGATAGGGAATGATTTTCTAAGAAGGAAAAACTATTTCCTTTGAGCATTTAAATCTCTGAACTGATTTCTCTTCCACTTCAATGTAGACCCACTGCCTTTGCTTCGGTGTGTTGCAGCTGGATGACAGAGAGGAAGGTCAAATTCTTTGAAGTGATATAACCTGAATTACACACCAGGTCTGGAAGAGATAGTGGGTGGAAAGAACACAAGCCAGGGCTGATCTCTGCACAAGCTACAGCTGCTGTCAGTATTTGTACCGCTGGCCTCTGATAATTAGCTGCTACATGAAATAAAATGTCTGGTGTGCCCCAGGTAACTGTTGCTGTTGTGAGAAACTAGGAAAGATAACAATATCTGTTTCCTGCAATCGTTTCTAATGTTCCCTCGTTTCCATCATTCACCTTTGGTAATCACGAGGAAATCTCCTGGGATTCATTCCTCACCCTTGGCCGGGGTGCCTCTCCCCGAGGGGCAGGGCATGGGGGGAGGTAGTGCCTGCTTATTTCCTGGCACTTGCAGAAACTTCAGAGGGAGTGGAAGAGGGAGGAAAAAATACCTCCTGGAGCAGAAACAGTTGCCAAGACATCAGGAGTAGGAAATGAGAGAAAGGAGTTAAAAGCTGGATCATAGAGCTGCAAATGATTGTTCTCTGTAATGTGTTCTCTCCTCAAAAAAGCTACAAAAGCATTTGTCATTGATTACCTTTTTTAATTTGAAATATGGGACTCCACGCTTAAGTGTCCAGGCTTTCCTGGCAGTGAAAGCAGAGGCAAAGGGCTTCCCCTAAGATCCAAAATACATGGGGTTTGGGGCCTGCTGCAGTTTCACTGCTTCATACACAGATGCTGCCTGGTTCTGGTACAGCTCTTCAAGCATCTCTTCACTCCAGGTGAAGTCCTGCCCCACTGGCCCATGTAAGACTTGAAAGGACACAGAGATCTTTATGTTAGCCCACTCATGATGAATTACACCCATGATGAAGATGATTTCTTATGTCATTTAGCTATACAACACCTGAAATTAATTTTGTGGGAGCAAGGAAGTTGTTCACATTGGGCTTCAGGGGCTGTAGCCCAGTGACTGTTAGCTATCAGAGGCAAATCAAGACAGCATCAAAGCTAAATGAGATTAGTGAGATGAAAAAATGTTTTGCTTGAGAACAAGAGCAAACACTCAGGTTTGGTGGGAGACATCTCACACTGTTGTAGCTGGTTTAAGTTAGGCTTCTGATGGAGAAGGAAATGTTTAAGCCCACTACAATCAGTGGGGGCCAGCAGACACCTCAGGTAGTTCTTCACCCATTTTCAAATGAGGATATTTCTTGTCCTCTACAAGCGATGAAGTAATATCTTAAGTCAGAGGCCTAATTTTGAAGGGTGAGATGGGTACCATCTCGTAGAAGAGGCAAAGTTCTCATGAACGGAGTGTGTCAGTTGCAGTAACTAAAATATACGAGTCAGTGGGAGCTTATCAATTTAACACAATAGGTGAAGCGTAAAGCCTTGTTATAAGTCCTTCTCCAATATACACATACATACTAAACCTTTCCACTACATACCTTTTTTTCCTTAAAAACTTCATTTTCCTCCTAAGGTCAGGAGTTTTATGAAAATCCATCAGTTTGAGAGCTCATTAGGTTCCATTAAACTGAATGGGCAGCTGAGGTTGTACCTTGGTGTCTCTGAACTCTGCCTCTGAAAACAGGATATAGGGATGGGTGGGTCAGTGGTGACAGAAGTAAAGTACTTCACCCACCTACCAGGAATTTGGGATTTTACTCATGTGACCATTTCTTTACAACCGGCCTCCATATGTACACTTATGATGAAGGAAAAAAAGCATTGCTGAAACCATAAAAATAACACAAAAAAAAAAAAGTTTAAAGTTATAAGAATGCGTTGTACTATGTTAAGTGTCAGCCTGTAAAATGGAAGCTATTACTTCTTGGAGAAAACAATCCAAAATACAAATATTCCATGATATATATAAGTCTGTGAAAGCAAGGGCAATACTGATGGACTAAGGCTGGTAGTAGACAGGAAATTAAACATAAGTTTACAGTGCATCCTAAAAAGACATCTGGGGCTCCATTCAAAAACACGTTATTGCCTCACTAAAAAAATGGTCAAGATTTGGTGGGGCTTTTGCTCAAATACTGTTTTTAGTTATTGACACATAGTTAACAGATAAAAACAGGAAAACATCACAAAAATGATTGTGGATAGAGGAGAAACACTCAGGGAAAAAAAAGAAAAAAACCCCTCACAATATGTAGTTGTTTTCTGCTGGACATTAACTGTGAAAGTCCCACTGAATATCAGCTGCAAGACCTCTGGTCAGCCTGGGTAGAGTATTAACCCCGGTGAAGGGAAGTGGACACAGAAACTCTATTAATATTTGTCAGAAATACAATGTAGGGTGGAGTAAAACAACAAAAGAGAACGGAGCAGCACAAGGCGATAGTGTCAAAGGACAAGCTCAGAGATCTGAGTTATTTCCCAGATTTGCATAGACTTTCTATATAATGTCGGCCAGAATCACCAAATTTGTTTTTCTCAATTTCCTTCCTCTCTAAATAACTACATTGTTGTCTTTTATTTTGCCTTCTAGCAAAGTATGATCAGTCTCTATCCACGCCACTTCCTCTAACGGGACATGGTCTATGTTACTGCTGTGACTCCTACTGTTACTTAATCGCTTTCCTTAAGAGAAGGGGTAATGTGGAAGAGAGGAAATAAATGTGTTTTTGTGGGCCCCAGGGGTGCTGGAGGACCTGTTGCTACCTTTGTTTAAAACTGGATTCAACGAAATACTGTAAAATTTGCTGTTAAGTGCCCTCTGGCAGTAGGAAATAGGAGACGAGACATGTGCTGACATTTCCATCCTCGGGATGTTATGTATAACCGTGTGAGTATTTCACTCTTTTCAAACACACACTTACAAATACACTCACAGTAATCTGGATTATAGAGTGCTAGCAATCAATCTCTGAAGATGTTTTTTAAAACCTTTAAAAAGTATTATTTCTCAAAGGACAGAAGTAACTGCCATTCTATTTTTCAGTATTTTTGTTCATTTCACTCTCAAAAGAAATCTATAAATGATATCTCAGATTGTCATATTTTTCTAGTTTTCACTTGCTATCAGATCCTATTTAAGTGGAAGGCTGCTAGGTAGAAAAGCTAGTTGTAATTAACACAGTATCAAGAAAAATTAACCAAAGCTCTTTTTCAGACTCCTGGATAAATTCTGCAAGTTTCCCTGTCAGTGGTCCCAGCAACAATTTAGTTCAAAATCAAACATAAAGTTAGAATCAAACTTCTGAGTTTCCTCATTTGTTTTCTTTCCCCTTCTTTCACTTCTGTCAAGATAAGGAGACCGAGCAAAGCTCAGAATTCTTTTCTTCCAGAGGATGCTGTTTTAACATGTGCTGTGACCTCTGGGGAAAAAAGCCCCATGTATGCATACAGAGAAAAAACAAAAATACATCCCTCAGCTGCCCCCCAGATCCTTACTAAAGCACTAATTCCAGCTTTAATCTGGCCCACATTATTTTCCTGAGCATTCAAACTTTGACAATAAAGCCATTTTTAGAGTAAGCAGATTTATTGTTTCACTAAGCACACTGGGCTGTGTGGTCTGTACACTTTGAGTGAGCCTAGAAACAACAGTGGAAGAAAATACTAGATTATTAGGTTATGCTTCACAATTTTATGTCAACAAATAGCTTCTACTTTTCTAGCTATGCTACCTGTCTTCCCCTGCCAGCTGTCAATGGCTTGCTTCTTTTTAATGAATGCTGGGGCCTCCAAAGTTCCCCCAGGCACACATACATCAAGAAAAATGCTGAGATTTGTCAATTCCCCTAACATCCATTTAGGATTATTGTCAACATTTATAAATCTATAAGCAAAACATTCCCTTGAGACTAATTCTTTTTGACGGTTAGTTGAGGTAGGTCACCCAGCAGGGAAAATCTTGTTGGTGTATGGCAAGGATGTGCTGCCTTTAATGCCTTCTTCTTATCAGTGATCATTGAGTCATTTGACTGCTTCTAGAGCAGGATTTATCACTTCTGTATGTGCCAAACCCCTTGATTTTATAATGATGTTTGTGCATTTATATAGAGTTGGTTTGTACTTGGCATGGGAATGAAGTATGGAAAGGCATAGAAAAAACCTCTGTCCTTAAGAGTAATACATAGGATTTTTATTTCTTATTTTTTCCTAAGGCTCCTGCATAAATGCTTAGCTTGCTCAGATAGAAAAATAAATATCAAGTACCTCAGAAATTTCTTTAGTTTAAGTTCACTCAGAAATTTGTCAGTTCTTTTAAAAAAGGGAAAGGAAAGTACTACTCTTATGCAGCACTAAGGAAATCAAGCACACATGGAGGAAACTGATACTGCCAGGCCATCAGTTAATGGGGGCTGTATTTGTATCTTACATCTGATATTAGAAATTAGGTGTAAAGGATCCCTAATGTACATCCGAATTATTCTCAGAGACGTCCATCTCAACTTTTTTAATTGCTCAGACGTATACCAATTTACCAGGTTACTAGGAAAGTCTCATGAACATTTTAGTCAATGAAACAACTTTCTTATTAACAAATATTCTTAGAAAGTCCATTTAAGATCTATACATAGATCTATCGGTAGAATCAACACTGGGAAATTAATTCAAGCGCTTTCCAACATCCATGAACACCCTGGTCAATGCAAAGTATCTGGGAAGAGCTTGATAGAAAAGTGAGAATTCCCAGTGTGTAGACGAGCCCAGGGCAGTACAAAGATTCAGAATATAAATGGGTTTGTAATGGTTCAGGTCAAAAGTTCATTCAGCTCAGTAGTCTACCTGCCACAGGGGGAAGACTATAAGGATCAGGCAGGGCAGAATGATTTCTCATTTGCATGTGCTCCAGGCCTCCACAACCTAAGGTTGACAGACTTCCTGAGCTGGATGTAGGGGTGTTACAGCTCATTCCTCACAAGAGGAGCTGTGTAGCTCAGTTTTGAGCCCCTGTAAACTGTTAACTTCAGTGTCCTGTGTTTAATTCCACATTAAGCAGAATTGTGTGAATTGTCACTTTGTGAGCCTACCATCTACTTGCTACCTACTTCCTGGGGAATCTCAATGAGCCTGATATATTTGTTTTTAAGGAATCTTAAGACCAGCAAAAGGAGAATGATGCATCAGTTCATAGACTGCAAAGACCATAAAGAATTAAGCAAACAAACTGCAATAACCAAAAAAAAAAAAAAAAAAAAAAGAAGAAAAGCACTTGAAGCTTTTATCTGCATCTGAATGCTTGTTATTAGGAAAAGCAAATGCCACACCTGCAAAATTAAAATGGTTTTCAAAGTTTGATGAGTTGGGAAAGGAAAACAAAAAGGTTCTGACACTCAATTCAATGAAGTAAATGGAGGGTATATCTGCTTCTTCTCCTGTTAGGGTAGGCACACTTTTGAATCCTGGTTCAGAAGGGGTTGTCCCATGTGCCTGTCATTTTCCTGCTCATCCAGGTTGGTCTTTAAGCTTTTAGATTGTTGCTCAGGCTTTCAGAAAATGAATGAATGCCAGAAAATGGAAGAGTTATGCGCAATCAGCAAAGTTTGCTTAAGAGTACAACGTTTCCTTACAGACAGAACTGAGCTCAGTATGTGATTTTTCACATGTGAAATATGCAATTTGACTTCAGTGTTTCTTACCAGTGGTTGTAAGTGAACTTAATAACAACTGGGAGAAATGCCTGGTTACTGGAGATAAGGAAGCTACCAAACGCAGCGTTGTAAGAGGAATTTAATGAGACCTCATATTTGATTGTGAGGCAGCCGGGTTTGAGTAACAGTAGACCTTCTGTGCCTCATCCAATTTGTGCCAAAGGCAAACAACAGTGACATGAAAGACCAACACCCCAGTGAGGAAAGCTGGGCTACGGTGGAGAAAATTGCAATATTTGGTTATGGCACTAGCAGAATGAAGTCTTTGTCATGGAGTTTAGTGCCATCTCCATAAGGAAGTTCTCAGGAGTACCCACGTAAAGTGCTCAGGCAGCACGTTTATTTCTCTGTATCAGACAGAAGGGGGAATTGGAGCAGAAAGTGGGGGAAAGAGACTTCAGAGCACGGAGGAAAAGAGAAGCCTTAGAGTTCAGAGAAGGAGAGCAAAGAGAAAGGCATGAAGAAAAATGACCCATGAAAGGTTAGAGCTCACAAAGAAAGGGATCGTGTGTATGGCAATCAGGGGAGCAGAAAGTTCTCCTAGGTTGACTAAGCAGAGCCAGTTTAAAGGCATTCAGTCATACTAGTGATTATTAGTCCTTTGAAACCGATTAATCCTATTATGAGGCTGGGGAGTAATTTTAGAATTTAAACAGGCAAGCAACTATATTTAAACTTTGTTGCCATGTATTTTCTTTTGCCTTTTTTATTTCATTTCCATATTAATTCATTTTCTTTTTTTATCCTTTGCAACTTTACTTTTCTGTCTCCTTGTTTCCTTACCTCTCCTCTTTCTTCCTACATTTTGTTCAACTGAAGATTAAAGGGGAAAGGCTGTGTGACCTTTACTACCCACATTCCTCACGTTAGGAGGATGGGGAGGCAAAATAAAGCTCCTGGAATCTTTCAAGCAAAGCAGAGTATTATTGCATACACAGTAAAATAGTTCATAAAAGGAATTTAGAAAGAATACAGTAAACACCAGTATAAGCAGCAAAGTTTGGCCTCGGCCCACAAGCTCTGCCAGGCAGTTGAATACTCATCAGGCAAAATGGCAACATAGCCAAACAGCTGTGTGTTCCTCAGAGAAGCTGTAGAAACACATGGTCTTAGAAGAAAAAGGGACCTTTCTCTTCTTTAGGCTTACAGACATTCTGCATAGCAGTCAAATTTTTACTCTTTTCTTAAGAAGATCTCTGTACCTGGAGAACCGTGGGGGTATGTGTTTCATGGACTCTGTTTTAGGTAGTTAATATGCACATGTTATGTTGAATTTGTAATTACTCGCCAAATTGTAGTGAAGGACACTTTGTCAGCCTGGGCACGTCCCATTCTCTAACTCCCCTGGCTGTTGCCACACATTTGCCATCAGTGCAGAATGAGCCTTCCCTGGGCAGCAGCCACTCTATTTCATTCATGTTTGCTTCCAGTTCGGAGGCCAAAGTCATAAGACACGTAGGAAATTGTTCTGGATCAATTTCAGTCCATGTGTATATAAACAATCAGCAGCTTGCACACCACTCTATAAATCATAGCTGGCGCAGGAAAGATATTCACAACAAGGAATGGGGGGGTGCCGTGAAATTCAGGAGTGCTACGCACTGTGATCTGCTGGCATGAGGGACAGCTTGCCAAGTTACATAAGATCTCCAGGATCTAAGGGGATGATTGAGTCAAGGTGTTCCCAGTCAGTTTGATGTAAGTGTAAGGGGAAGCCGTGAGAGGCTCAGGAACGCTTCCCTCCCAGTCTGCAAAAAAATACACAGCCACAGGGCTGCAAAACCAGCAAAGCAGCATTTGTGGAATTCACAAAGGGCAGAGTGCTATTCTCCATAGCATGCATATTTATTTTGATGTGGTTATCTGTGGGCAGCAGGGTATGAAATCAACCGCACGACTGACATTTACATTATGGCAACTTCGTTGCAGTCTGGCAAGGGGCAGAGACCTGAGAGCAGATACAGTGAACCTTGCTCTCCTCAGCGTTCCTTCTTACTGCTAGGTGTAAATGACAACAGGAGCCAAGCAGCTACTCTTTCTGTAACTACTGGAAAATTGTGTCCCCCTCCACTTAATGTTTTTTCTTTTTGTAATGAAGAAAACATACATCCTTCTGGTGGGCTAATTAGGGTAAGAACCCTCTGCTTCTCAGGGCCTTGTGTTTGAGGGAAGAATCCGATGTGAAACACGTCTGACACTTTCCCCATGCTAATGAATGCCTATAAAGCACCTGTATGGCTGAGAGTCTCTGTTAGGTAAGTTCATGCCTGCTGTTCATCAGTGTCTATAGTGCTGAAAACGCAGACAGTGGATATGTGTCTCAGGCAGTGCTACTTGCTTTCCCAAGACTTCATTAGCCACAAGAGCCATTCGTTTGCTACTAATTCAATAGTCTTTTTCTAGTGTAAAAGACTGTTTCAGAGGAAAAAAATAATTCTTTTTACACCACTTGCTCTTATGTGTTCTACATTTTAAGAGGACAGAATTCAGATTTCATTCATTTACACACATAAAAATCCTATTTTCTATAGGATTTCTCTGAGTTCTGAAGTTTGCCATAGCAATAGGCTATCTCAGCTCTTCTGCATGTGTTAATACCTTCCACATGAGAAAGAAGGCCCATTTCTGACAGTGATTAGCTATTGGAACAGACTCCAGTGGATTCTGTGTTTCCTGGGCTTATCAAATAAAGGCTATAAACCTTGCCAAAAGTTGTGCTGTATTCAGATACAAGTTATTAGTCACTACAGTATTAGTATCATTTGAGAAGATACATAGAATGGCCCAGGTTGGGAGGGAACATAATGGATCATCTTGTTCCAACCTCCACATCGTGGGTAGGGGCACCTTCCACGAGGCCAGGCGGCTCAGAGCTCCTTCCAGCCTGGGCTTGAACACATCCAGGGGTGGGACCTCCAGGACTTCTCTGAGAATCCTGTTCCACCTAACCACCTAACCACCCTTGTGGCAAAGAATTTCCTTCTAATACCTAACCTAAATCTTTCCTCTTTCAACTGCCTCTTACATTGTTAAAATAGATGAATGTATGAAATCAGTTTTGAACACGAGGAAGAAAAGATTCCTTTTTTCTCCTTTATAGCCTAAATTCTACACATGATTTCTACACAGGACGTGTGGCAATACGATTTGTTAGGTGTTTTCTGAAGGGATATTTTGTTTTTGCAAGAAATGTGTTATAAAATAGTACAAATTTCAGCAAACATGAAAAGGGAAAAATAGGAGAAGCTTGGAGTTTGATCAAAATTAATAAACTCACCGATAATCAGTAGATAATGGGCACTAAACACAGTTATAAAAATAAGTGATCCTTTATTATTTAACTAAAGGGTGGTTTAACGTTTTATCACTGAAATTTGTCATAAATATTTCACTACTGTATGCTAGTGTTTAAATATTTATGGAAAGAGAAGAGCTCTAACACAAGAAATTGGGATTGTACTTAAAGCACTCACACAGGACATTGGGGATCTAATTTTAAATATCCACTCCAAGTCAGATGGTTAAAAAACCACTGAAAGCTAAATATTTGAAAGTTCTTTATTTTCTTATATTTCAAAACCAGGAAAGAAATTACAAGCATGGTAAACAAAAATTATTTCTGTCCCTTGTCTGTCAGAAAAATTTCATAACAAAATAAAAATATTTAATTTCACAAGTCTATGGAACTTTCTTTTGTTGATTTAGGCATTGTGTAGCTACTATTTTTATTTGTTGTAGAAGTACCTATTTAAAAAAAAATCTGTTTTATTCTACTTGCTATATTTTATTGCCAAAGTAATGATCAAACTAAATGATTGAGCTTAGCCCAGCATCTCTCCTCTGACAGTGGCCAAAGCTTCAGACAAAGGTACAAGAAAATCAATGGTCAATTATGCCACAACCCTCCCAAAGTGAAAGATTTTTTTTTTTTCCCCTCTAATTCTTATTACTTAGTAGAAAGAAGTGGCTTGCTCTTTTATGTCCCTTATATGTGCATATTACATATCTTGCCTGATACATCTGAGAGGTTCCTAGTCACCATTCAGAACTTTAAACTCCTTAAAAATCCTGTTATGTGCCCAATGTTGACATGTGGCAATGAGTTCCACAGATGACTTATATATGCTGAAACAAAAATATTTCCTTTTTATCAAACAAAAAAAAATGTAGCCTTTCAATTTAAGTGCACTCCCTTTTTTGTTTTTAAGATGTAGTAAGAACATCAAGAAAATAACGCTGCTGGCAGAGGCAATAGTGGTCGATCTGGATTTGATTTAGACCTTTGTTCCTGATTTAGGAGGCTTTAGCCATTCTTGGACCAGAAACTCAGGTTCTCAGTAACTTTCTGGGTATTTTGTACACTACAATCACTCCATTTCTGTTAAATTATGTAAATTTAAGGTCCAGACAGCAATGTCCTTTGGTACCAATGGTTAAAGCAAGAAGGTGATGCAAAAAAGCATGTTCTAAACCTTAGAGGTGAGAGGATGTATTAAACATAGGTTCCCTGTTCTCTGAGAGCATCACTAGGTCACATTGTGAAGAGAAAACTGGAGGAAAACCTAATTATGACTGTATTAATATTTGTAACTCTTATTTATACCTTAAATTTTGAACGATAATAAAGCCACATTTTTATTGTATTTCAAGCAACACTTAGAATTTCCATCATTAAATGGAAATATTATCGTACATCTACTATACAGAGATAGTAATAATGTGTATTTTCAAGGCGTGATTCTCATGGAGCAGGAGACCATGGATGAAGAATGCACTTTGAATACACAGCATGATCAATGGCATAATAATGGATACCTGTTTTCTTGTGTGTTCTTCCACGTGTAGTCTTTATAGGCACCCAAGTGTCTTCATAGTCTCAGAAGTGCTGAGAAGCAATTTGAGAGTCTCAGGTGCGTGGGAGGTACTTTCTAAGTACAGACAGGAAGGAGATTTGCATTCTTATGGGTCTCTCAGGGGGAACATCGTGAAACATTTTGAAAGGCCACACTTATCCTTTCTTCACATGGTTTTGTTTTGTGGGGTTTTCTTGGGGGTGAAAAAAGAGGAAATGTCTAAATAGTTAAACTGACTAGATGCAAAGAGACAGATTTGTAGGCTTTGGATCCCATTTTAGGTACCTAGATAGGCAGCCAGATTCTTAAAAATCTTGCATGCGCCAGGTCCTGCTAAGACCAGTTTGCTGGGAGCAATGGCAGCTGCTGCATGCCAAGCCCTTTCTAGAACCTGATCTGTGTGCCCCACCAGTTCCAGTTCTCCTCCTATATGGTCAGTTAATGAGCTCATTTTCCCTGGTATTTGTGGGGGCCTTTGGCATGTCACTGAGGGAAAAAAGAAACATTTCCTAAGAGGAACTACAGTAATCACTGACAATGGCTTAGGAATAGAAATTCTACTCGACCCAACTTTGAATGTACTATTCACACCACTAAAAAGAGTTGTTGAGGTCTGGAACTCTTAGACAGCATTCTGCTGGTTCCCAGCCTCCAAATCCGAATGAGTGTCCTCTGTTGCCTTCTGGGTTGCTGGTCCTGTATGAAATTGATATGAAATTGGTGCAAATAAGCCCGCCATCCTCTTCATAAAGGAGCCAAATAGAGCAGACTTTTGCACTTCCCTCTGAGGAAAGCAGAGCTCTTCTGAGCTCTGCACTTAAGCTTCATAAAGGAGGGGCCCAGCCACCACCAGTGGATTCTTGTTACAATAAGATTAGACAAAAAGCTACTACAAAAGATTCAGAATATAATGATACTCCTGATGCTTTCACTTTTGATGCCTTAAAAGCTGTCTTTGCATTATATGCTAGTGGCTCCATTGCGGACTCTGGGGCATTAGGGTAAGTGAACATGCAAGGAAAAGGAAAATCAATCTCCAGCCACAGATAATGGAACTACTGGTGCAGATGGTCACTAAACACCAGTGGTTTACAGGCTTCACTCTAGGGCTTGAGTTGCTCAGATGATTCCCAGTGGAAAAAAAGGAGAAAACTTATGAAAAAATGTTGAATATCCTTCTCCTTATTGGGATCACATGTATTTCATTGCACTGACTTTTTGACATTTGATTGTGGCCTGCTCTGCGTTCGCAGCTTGATGCAAAACTGGGAGGGGCTCCGGTTTGTTTGTTTTAATTCCACATTCAGTCACTGCCTCTTTTAGGTCTCAGATACTGCAGTCCAGGCTGGAAAGTGTCAAATACGCAGCCAACGTCCATGATGATGGATTGCAATGTTGTGTGAGTTACACAGGAGAGCGCCATTGTGTGCAGTTTTCATGTAATTAGCAAGGAAACAGATCTTGTTGGGCACATACAGCCTGTGGAAACAGAATTTTTATCCTTGCAACTGACCCTGACCAGAGGTATCACCGAGGTTTCATTAACCACAGCAACAATAAATGCTGATGTTTTTATGTATAGGAAAAAGATCAGAACTTAGTGAGCACCACTCTGTGGGATTCAAACATGTGAAATACATATTTAGGAAAAATAGGCAAATATAAAAACATGTTTCCACTCCCCCACTTTCCCGGCCTGATAATTTGAGTTCTTAAGAATAAAATTCAATATCCCAATTCCTTTGGGCTTCCGGTGATTTTTTCTTTACTCAGACATGTTTATGTATTAACGAATCTAAGGTTTTCCTGCTGATTTTTAGAATGGCATTTTCAAAACCACTTAATTTCATTAATAGCAGAGTTGTCTCTTCTGTTGTGATCTTTGAAAAACCCAGCTCCTGGGTTTTTTCCCCGGGGAAAAAGAGAGAAGAAGCATAAGAAAATGAGTAGGATTTAAAGAAAGAATAGGAAGACGTATTCGGAGGACATATTTCTGCAGATATTTTAGATTTTAAACTTCTCTTAAATTTTGAAAAATTTACATTCTTTTTACATTTTTTGCAACCATCACTACATGTATTTTTACATACAGTGGACGTGGAGGTAACTCACGGATAATAGAGGAATAGCTGAATTAAATGTAGTACAAGTACATTTTTCTGGTTAAAATCAATGAAACTCTCTATATTTTGTCATATCACATGATGCATTAATGAGGACCAGAACAATAGTTACAGAGCTATGCTAATTTGTATTTTCAAGTTCATGTGTGATTTCTGTGGAAACAAAACTATTTGCTAAATTATTTTACTGCTTGCTATGTAATTTTCATTTAGTTTAATATTTAGGCTTCTTTAATTTTTACAGACTTTCAGAATTAAATTATGGGGTTTTGAATTCATATATTCTGCACGGTTTTATTTTCTTTAATAGTTCTTAAAATTAAAATACGCATGAAGGAATTTATATAGATTCTTTTCATTACTTTTATTTAGAATTTTTTGATGCACGACTCTTGTCAGGGTCTGGTTAACTCAGCCTGTCACTTTTGGAAGGCTTGTCTGGTTTCTTTATCTTCTGACTTTAGGGTTTTTTGGGCATCATTTTACACACATCAATACAAACCTGTGTTCAAATACAGCTGTAGGGAAGAAATCTCACAAGATTTCAGTAGGTTTTCCTACAGAGGGGATGAAGAGAGTCCTTCAGGGAGCAATTCAAAAGTGCGGCTCTCTTCTCTTTCTCTCCTCCTCCTCCTCTGTCCTCAAAGTATTGCTGCAAAATCAAGAGAGCCTAAAAAAAATCCAATAGTAGTGGTCAAAAGCCTAAAAAAATATTTCTCACCAAAAGTAATAAAAAAGCATAGATATTTTAAAATAAACACAAATCAGGGGGAACATGGTGAAATTATATGTTCTGAAAATCAAAATGATCTGAAACCAAAAGTCCAGGGAAGACAAATAGGAACTTCTGTTTCCTGGAGTAAGAACAAGGATGTATAAAGGATGGGAAATTCAAAACAGAAACACCAAAATGTTTTTCCATGCAGCTTTGTGATTAAATAGTGGAACTTAGAAAGTGGATGAGACCAAGTTCTTGGCCGAGTTAAAAAATGGATGTGCATTTATATGACTGCCAGGACCTCAGTTAAGAAAAATAAATAGTTCCGAAGGCTTTTTTAAGCGTTCTTAAACCTATTAGAAGACGGAAAGAGGTGACACAGGGGCTGTTTTATTCCATGTCTGCTGGCTGCAGAAAATTGCTAAGCCTTACGTAGCAACAGTTTTAGTCCTGATGGAAAAGGTGCAGTGCTGTAACCAAATGGGCCTGGCACTGTGCCTGTGCTTCATTTCAAAATAAATACATAAAATTTCATGTACTTGCATTTGCTGAGATGTGAGCATTGGTCCCGACATAACACGATCCTCTTTGCACATTGGATTCCTCCAGTTTCTCCTGTTGCAGGGTTTCTCACATGCTGCTACTTCACTTTAGAAGTTTGAGGAAGGAAAGGAAACATCTGGCGCAAAAGCAGAGGGTAAAGAGGTTAACGACTGATGGAAAATAGTGTACTTACCTCCAGTTCAGTAGCCACAAGAACGCCTCTAGTTCTGCATTCTTTTCCACAGGAAAGACTCACACATGTGTTCACAAAACTATCAGTGTTTGGTGTCAAAATGCCAAACCTCCTTCACTTTCTTGTAACAATCTGGATGTGAAATTTTTTTGTGCATGTAGGATCCAGCTATGTGACTTCAAGGATGATGCACTGCTTAGTGAGTGGCAAAGGAATTCTGTTCTCTGTTTGAAGTGGGAGCTCAGCAGTCCCAGGGGTGCAAAGGCGATAAACCAGCAGAAACACTTTTTAACTGCATCCCCCAAAATTGGCAATCAGCCCTCTGAGTGGTCTAGTTTATAATATTAGTTAATTAAACAATGCCAATTAAAATATCAATTTAAAATCCCGCTCATTGGGAGGGCCTCTGTGATAGGTCTCTACTGGTAGAGATTTGATTTTGGTAGTGAGAATAAACTCCCCTAGTGCTAAATGATTTTAGAGCTAAAAGCTTTTTTTAGGGAAACTTTGCAATCGCTTTGGTTTCTAGGCACTGTTTTCTCTGCTTAAACAAAGTTTTGTATTGTCCCATGTTCTTTAGATTCTTTGGAAGAGGTGAAAATGATAACATACCATAATTTTAAATGGAGATGCCTTTTAGACAAACTACAGTACATTATAGACTCACTTTAGCTCAGTTTTGATTCCAAAATGACCCTTCTTTTAGCACATTAACTTTGTCAGCCCTGTGTTTTGCTAAGGCAGTCAGGCTGCTCTGGATTTATATTCCACTCTGAAATCAATAAAATAGTAATGAAGCAACAGTGGACACAGTCGGGGCCTTGCAGCAGAGATTCGGACCCCATGCTGGGTTAATGTACTAAGAGATTTTGCAGCAGCCAGATTTTCATTTAATGAATTTCCTCTTTCTTTCTCCTCTTTTTCCTGAACACCCCCACATTTCAGTTTGCTGCCCTTGCTCTTGTGTGCTTGCTCCCTTTCATGTGACAGCAAGTCGAACTTTACCAGCTGTTATAAAGTAGGAGCTGTGAGAAAGATTGTAGGGCCAGGAGGGGCGATGATGGGTGCTCCTGGCAGGGGGCTCCGAGGAAATCCTCAGTTGTGTCTGACTGGAGGTCACTGCCTGTCACTGCTGAGGTGTGTGGTACAAATGGTATCAGCCTCCCCCAATGCCAGAAGGGATGTGGCTTAGAGGAAGGGTCCCACCAATATTTTTGCATCTCATGAAATGTCCTGGGACAAGTAGTAAAGTTTATTACTACAATGCTAGAGTAGAAGTCATTGCTGCTATACCTAAGGTTCAATACAGTCTCATCTTCTCTCTCCCTGCCTGAAGTGACTTCAAACTCTGTGAAAATACGGCTTCTCAGGCTTCTCAGGCTGAAAACCTCCAAACAAAGGTTTTGTCTTTAGGTGCATTTCATTTTGTTAGCTATATTGGGGGTCAAAAAGAGTCAAAGAATTTATTATCTTATATGACAATGAAAATTTCTATTTTGAGAAGTGCCATTTCCTCCCCTGGAAAAGGAGAAGAAAAGAATAATTCCTGTTTCCAGAAATACACAGAAAGCTTCTGCTGTATGATCTGCTACAACTGATTCTTGCCAACTCTATTACATTTGCATGCTTTGTCTCTGTGTACTGAACACCTCTGAAGGCTGGGTGTAATCTAAGGTGCGGGCACAGAGCAGCCCTGTCTCATGCGTGCAGGGACTCTGACACATCAGGGTGCACTCGGACATGCAGTCCACACACCAGCCACCACATCTGCGCTTGCACAGCGGATCCCACACGATTTGTGTTTGTTTCGGAGTCACTGGTAGTCATCGGAGTCCTCTGGTAGATATTTCTTTTTGCTTAAAAAATGGCAGCTGGAGAGGCCCGGTCCACTTCTGAATTTTAAAAGCTGGCAAGCATGATAGATTTGCTAAAACGTTGGAAAAGTGCTGGCTCTCAATGCCAAAGCATGTAAGCAGCACATGGGTGAGTGTAATGTGTCTGGCAGTGTCCTTGCATCTCCTTCTAAGCCTGTGTGTGCCACTCACCTGGCTGGGAGAGCCCAGCCACGCTGCTCTGGGACCACCTGCACAAGCTCCTGGCATTCAAGCCCACCTCTGAAAAAAGAAAATATACTTCTCTCACAACAGGTCTACCTTGGATATTCCCAGCACTAGAAACAGGTTGTTAAAGCTGACTGCTGACCTTAAAAAGAGCTTTGAAAGCACAGGACTAGTTCTGCTGTCGGGGGCATGACAAGTGTGTGCTCTCTTGACTGGTCTGTGGGTAACCTTTCACATGGACCTATTTCTACCACCACAGAAAGAAAATTTTCATTAGGATTAACCGTTGTCATACACACTCTCTTGTTTAATCACCCCAATGACTGATGCTTTTTGTAACCTTAAATTCCATTGTGTCATCTATTTTTGTGTGTCTTTTTTCACACACTTGCAATACAACACAGCAATCTGCACTGGATTGTTAGTGAGAATGGCAAAATCTCACAACTGAATCTGTAATTCTCTCGTATGGAATAGGACCAGAGAGAATTGGATTTGCAGAGTGGAGAGTCAAGGGATATAAATCATCTTCTAAAATTATCTCTTTCTATCTACTTGCAGTAAAGGAAGTAATTCTGGCAACTAAGTTTTCTAAATATGACATGAATAGTAGACATAGAGAGAGCCAGGAGAACAAAATTAGGTTGGCAAACTTACTAGGCAAGTACCTGAATTCACTGTTTTCTTGTTAAGTATTTACTCACCAGCTTATGTCAAACTGATTCCCCATCAGAGGCAGATGTCTAAAAGGAGAAAAAATAATCTTCTCTAGGAAGTGCAGTGATTAAGTAGGAAGTGCAAGATCTGGATTTGGCATCTTCTCTGCCCTTCCTACTGTACAACTGGCCAGGAAAACATCAGCAGGGAGCACTAAGTGAAAGTGCATCTGACTATATCACACAAAAAGGACTTTGTAGGGTGCTGCTCCTTATACTGCTTATATTCTTTTTAATCTATGATGTTAAAATGAAAAATGCATAAGGAGTCCGTTCAGCAAGACAAGATTCCCTCTTCTTTTCCTAGGTCAAAGTAGAGGAACCTGAACATCCTGTTGGGCTCTCAGTGGACTATTCACCAGTGTGGAAATTAAAAAAAGTTCCTGGGAAGTTACTCTTTCTGATGGCATTTAACTAGATGCAATTTTATTTCATTTGTGCCTCCCTACCTAAGTGTGCAACAGTGGAATGCAAAAGGGATAAGTTTTCAAAGTAGGTAAGGTAAATGACAGATTGATAAGAGTTAAACCCTGCCTAAATATATGTAAACCTGTAAGATTATAGACCCTGTCTCTGAATTCTACTTGTGGCACGGTCTGATGGTAACAAGTGAAATTCCTTGTGTTGCAAGAACTATTTGCATGCATCCCTGTCCTGTGATAAACATCAGACCGTCACCGCAGAGCTGGATTAGACATCGCTGCATCTTGTAAGGGAGGATAATTGCTCTCTGTGATGAATAGATGCCTTTTACATTAAGATACAAATTATTTAATTTATTCTGACAGTTTAAAATGAAACATAGCAATCAGTATATTTAAAACAAAATTTTTCTTTTATTTAATCTGAGTAGAGAATAGCTAAAGAAGACATTTCAGTCTTTACTAAGGCAGAACTTCTACCATGCTCTAAATCATTTCGCCAAACTAAGAAATAGCAAAAGAACATAAAAAATAACTCCAATAAAACTGAAATTTACACACACACTTAGAAAAAAATGTAATCAATATAGCATATACGATGTCTTTTAATATGGATAATGCTCATATGTTTAAAGTTATGCACGTTCTCAAGCCTTAGTGAGAGCAAGGTTGGACAAAAATCTCTGTCTATTTTTGTATATCGTGCAATCATGTCATATCGAAGTGCTTGGTATTACTGATCATGCAAGTTTTCCATGTGCAAACCATACAATTATAAAACGCCTTTGGTCCTTTCGTGCTTTCCAGAAATGTGTCCCACAACACCCCGTCCTCTGTTTTTAGATAAGAACAGTGTTCATATATAGATTTTTTAAACTCCAACTCAGAATTCATTGAATTGCCTTTTCATATTGACATGCACATGTATATTTGTTCTTTAAAGCCTCATTAACTTTCTTGCTTTTTATATAAGCAAAAAATAATTTTGTAGCTAAAATTGCTTCTTTTGGTACAGTTTGATTCAATCAGCTTTTAACTGTGCTGATATTTACCGGATGGTCATAAAAAGAAAGCAAAGTGAAAATGACAAAAAGCCCCATGTTTTGCAGAAGTTCACATTCAGTGCATCCAATCTGCAGTCCCTGGAGACAATAAGAGAAAAGAGCAGGTCTGTAATGCAGCTGCCAGTTTAGTGATCAAACCCAACAGATTGCGGTCTGGCCAGATCTGGTGTCCAGATAAAAATGGCATTCATGCTAACCATCTGCCTACAGGTCAGTGGGGACAAAAATTAAAAATAATTACCTCTAATGAATGAATAGACAATGGCAATCCTGTGTGAGGTATGGTATCATCTCTGTGCGTGCGCACACACACACACACAGATATACACGCACACGCACACATATTGAAGAGCCATTGGGTCATTTTTTTTAGAATGCTCTCAGTTACACTTTTCATTTATGATTTGCTTTAATTCCTCACTTTCTGACTTTATGTTATTGTAGTTTTAAAATACACAGCTGTTTTTTTCTGAAACTAAATTGCACTAATGGTGATACAAATAATTAATATCTTGATTATGTCCAGTTCAAGACTCAAAAGTCAGCTTCTTACTCCTAAAATCCAACTAAATCTGAATAAGGAGAATTGTAGATACAGAGTCTCCAAAAAAACAATTTGGATTATTTACTTTAGGGTACAAACCCTGTGGAGAATTAGGATCCTTGAAAGAGTTAAGCTGAGCACCGATTACTGCAGCTGGAGCTACTTGGAGGGGGAAAAGGAAAGGTCCGGACCGGGGTGTGAAGCTGCCTGGGGCTGTCCGATCTGTCTTTCAGATCTACAGACCCAAATCCACCATTCAGAGCTGCAGCTGGCATCTCTGTGTCACAAATTCGTGGTTTTTTAGAAAAGGAAAGTCTTGTATATGTGGAAAAATACAATAAATCATGGAGATTCATGAGTGTCTCTTCTTAATAGCCCCTGAAATGGGCCTGCTGTTGCTACAGAGAGACTACATAGTCAGTAGTGTAATTTCAAGAGATTGCGCTTCTTTTCTTTATTTCTACAGCTATGGAACAAGATTTATTTCTGTATTAACAAATACATTCTCCAAACAAAATTATTCTACTGTCTTCTATACTGAGCAGCCACTAACTCATCATTTTTCCCAACTATTCTGGAACCAAACATGCTCTGAAGATATACTCCAATCTAACGAAAGTGCATTCTTTTTACATCTCCAAATAAACAAATCCGAGTGTCCATGTAATTAATTTATTTGTAGAGGAAGCCAATGAGAAGCTTTTAAGAAGATTTTACTGCTGTAAACCCTAAGGCTTTGAGCAAGCTAAAGGATACCTGTGCCTATAAGAGGCTTGTTAAGACCTATTATTGACTTCATCCAGATTTAAATTACCTTTTTTCTACATATATGTGTATTACATTATGGTAAAAGATGAGTTAATTGATTGCAAAAGTCAGGAATGACAGAAAATATATCAGGAATATCTATACAGAACTATATGCTTCAGCTTTGGTAGAAGAAGCCTAAATTTCCCAACTTCCAAGAAACTGCATTTTTTTGAAATCAGAGTGAGCTTGGCTTCATTATTCAACTTTACGCTGTGCCAAAGTTCGCAAGAGCCTCTAAGCTCAAGCAGGTTGTTGTAAATTAGATCTTCATCAAAGAAAGATGAGCTGGTTTCTCTCAGCACCCAACATCCTCACCAGGTCAAGCACCCTGCCTGTGCACAAACTGCTCCCAAAGAAGCTGTTCACAAGAAGCCTCCTTGGAAAGATTCAGAGCTGTCTCTGCAGGCTCAGAAGAGCCCACATTGCAGAAGGAACTGCGCTGTACAGTCAGCTGCTCTTTTGTATCAATCGAAGTTCAAAGGCGAGATGTTCTGGGCTCGTGTCCTTGTCTGCAGCTCTCCAAGAGCAGCACTGCTCCTGTCAAACAGAACCCAGCAGACATTGCCTAGCAAGGTGCAGTCAAACTGCTGATCTGTGATTTTTGTTAAAGGCTGCTCAGGCCATTGTTTTGTTTTTAGTAGAATATTTTGCCATGGAAACCACAGCAATAAAAAAAAAAATTCTGTGAAACAAAATTACTACAACTCGTAAAATACAGGTCACTCTTAATTTCACATTTGCCTTCAAACGCGAAGCTTATTTATTTATTTATTTGAAATAGTCATCTCTACATGGTCCAGAGAGCAATGTTTCTGTATATCTGCAAAGATATCCACAGACATTGATATGCGAAACTAAGAAAAAAATATTATATGTCAGAGTGAATTAGTGATTATGCATGCGACACTCCTTTTTGGGACAGGATGAAAGAATTGCGGGTGGCCAATGCTATTGCAGTGTGTAATGCAGACAGGAGGCACTCAGACATGGTAGAAACTGAACTGGAATATAAGAATATGTACATAATGAAGTAGAATACTTAATAACTTCTTAAAATAGTATTCAAAACATTATGTTGTGCCTGTCATCATATGAGATCAGGATCCCAGAAATCCACAAAAAATATAACTGAGCTGAAAAAATTGTTTGCAAAACAGCCTGGTGAACATGTTCCTCTTTGCATTTTTTTTTAACATTTCTTCAAACAAATCAGGTTGACGACCAACCTAGCAACCAAATGCACTTACACATAGTCAGTCCTCAATTAATTCAGTAAAACTGAAACTGGAGACTGTTGGAAGTTCAGAGTAGGAGTAATATTTCCACATGTATGCTGTGAAAGAGTATGTATACACCTCGGAGAAGTTAAATAAGTTAAATAAAAATATAGGAAACAAATTTGGACACAGAATTTGGACTCAGAACTCACTTTTAGAAATTTTCCAGCACTTTTGTCTCTCCTGGAAATGCACCACAAACTACTTTCCCTTCACATGTATTGAACAGATGTAAGAACTACATGAATAAGGAAAGGTACCTTGCTAACTTAACTAAATTATTTAGAGCTCTGTAAATATGTTAACGTTCAATATATTTTCTTTATTTGCTTGCCATTTATGTGTTCTGATTTGTCCTAAATAATTTTTATGGCTACTCTAGAGGGTTTTTTTCCTGTTCTGTGGAGGAAGGAAGACATTGTATCTCCTTTATGAGTGATAGGATGTGCATAGACTATTAAAGGTGAGTCTTATTAGCACAACCTAGAAGAAACTTCTAGAGAGTAAGAGGTGGTAGGAATAAAGCCAATGACAGCTTGCCAAGAGCCTGATGTTTGAGAGATTAAAAGACTGTTGAGAACAACATGCAGACAGCCAGGGATGGAGGAGGTGGTGGAAGAAAGAGACAGCTAAAATTCTTTTCTATAGACTCTGTTGTAGCTCAGAAAAAATGTTAAATGTCAGTAGATGTAGAGCACAATCACAGGAAAGAGCTCACCCTGCCTTACTCTGTGTGAGTCCCTATATTTTGAAAGTATCTACTTCTCTACTTCTAGATTTTGGTAAAACTACCTTTAAAATTTAATAGCCCTGCCCCATAGGTTTATTGAAAGAGAAAAAGGCTTTATAGTTTCATCTAAATCACTAGCCTCACATCTATATATTCTCTTTTTATTGATTGGTGCTTTTATCTCATTCCTTTTAAAGCTACCTACAAAGAGAATCTTTGTCCCACACAGTGAGACAAGGGCTTGGCAGTGCTGGGTTAATGGTTGAACTTGATGATCGTAAAGGTCTTTTCCAAACTAAATGATTCTATGATCCTGTAAGTTCTCTTCTTTTGTCTTCTAGTTATTTCTCATGCATTAAATTTTGTGTTACTGTCTGTCCTTATTTTCACATCCCTTCAGCTGCTGAATAACCAGGTTCTTATCCTTTTGCTGACTGCGTGTTTTCCAGGAAATGAAGACCATTTGCTTGAGACAGCAGCTGGTCCTATGCTTCTAGGTGGATTTTCCTGCTGTGTAGCTAGCATTTGTCCACGGAAGCAGTGGCTGTCCCCACCTTGCCACACGATGTGCACCAGCCACCGTGTTCTCCTCTAACAAGGTAATCGCTTTGAGCCAAGCACCAACTTCTACGTGATATATTGGTGACCCCAGAACAGGGATTTTTTTAATGTAATATTTGCTTTTGGGGACTCAGTAATTCCAAATGATGTATGAGGAGACATTTGTTTCTAAGCTTCTGTGCCACGCTTGGCACAAAATTGAAGCTTAAGACATTTTATATGCAGTGTTACTCATACTGCCCATCTAAACCTATTGTTGCTCACTGTTAATGCCCAAGGCAAAAGTTTTGCCCAGCTTCTGCCTGGGCATCATGCCATTCCCACAGATGGGTATGAGTGTAGACAATCGAGAAAGTATGTTTGTTCATCAAACAAGAGTGGTTGGGGCATTTTTCCCAGCTGACACCGAAAACAGCTGTCTGCCTTGAGCATGCTTATTTCTAGTTAAAAGGTCTGTGATATATTAGTAACTCCTCTCTGAACTATGCAAACTGTCAATAAATAAAAGTCATTTACAATTAGCTATGGTTACTATGTTTGAGGCTACTTTTAAAGAGTGGCCTCAAACAAGTGCTCATTTTTTGCTTCCAGAATTAGGAAGTGAGGACCAAGTGCCCATGACTCATCTGAGTTGCAATTAAACAGAACTCACAAATGTGTTCTCAGTTCCTGTGCAGCAGTGTGCAGCAGCCTGCCATCTCTCCTGATTGCTGAGGTGACAAGGACCTGCAGTACCTGCACTCCTTTGTCAGCAATGCTGTTCGAATACTCCCTAACCCTAAACAAGATGTTTGGTTTCTGTTGCTTAGAGAGAGGGAAATATGAAAGATTTACCTTTATTTTCCAATGAACAACTTTTTCATTAAAAAAACCCCAAAACAGCTATATAGTCCTTTATGGTCTGCAGGTGCATTTAAAAATATTTCTTTCATGTTAAACGGAGTAACTCACAAATTTTTGCATTTCATAATCTCCACACGTAGCCATCTGATATTTATATTCCTGGAAAAGATTTTAGCCAGCAGCAGAAGGGAATTAAAAACCCAACATTGACTCATCTACCAAGACAACAGCAGTTCTGCTGTTTCACAGTGTCATAATGATCTATATGCTCAAGAATTTTGCTGTATAGTAGACAGTGATTTATAGGCATCATGTGCATATACAACCCCAAGCATAATGGCTCTTCATGAAATTATTTACTTGCCATTTGCAACCTTTTATCACAGATGGTCAAAATTTTTCCTCCAGTAGATTGCTGTTATTTTCCTAAAGTCAATGGATTCACATGGGATTAAAAAAATGATGAATGTATCCTAATGTGCCTCAGACCACTGCCACCATGGCACATGATGAGCGTTCTGAAATCTCTGTAATCCCAAACTATTTTTGAAGGACACTCCAGAAAAAGACCTGAGACACCAGATTTCGAAGTTCAAATGTCAACAAGTATGTTTCACCTCAAAAAGACCCATGTCCCAGTATGAACACTGACTGCAGGATACATAAGGTGCACATATACAAAAATGAATTCATGGCATATTGTTGTTTCCCACGCCAAAACCTTTGAGAGCTGAAGTTATACAGAATGTTTTCATTTCCCAGTGTTTAGCAGACATCCAAGCATAAGAAGAAACAGAATAAATGGGGCCACTAGGCTCTCTTTTTGGGATGGCAGCACTCAGTTTTCTAAGGAAACATGCCACTGTATCTATCACACATCCACACTTGGAACAAAAAGAGCTGGAATATTTACAGTGATTCCCCTGGGAATCCAAGCATTAATTCACATGGCTATTTTCCCACAGGTTTAATGGGGAATATCTTTGTCCTTGAAAATCTGCCAGGGCTGAGCCAGGCTCTGCAGCATTTATATCTACAGGGCACTCACTGAGTAATCAGAAGGATGAGCATACTCCATCTGGTCCTTGCCATCCCACTAACATATGCAGTTATTGGCTTCACCTAGGAGAGGTAGGCATCCATCCTAGTCCCTCTGCATGTGACAGTGCCTGGCGTGTCCACTAGGCTGTCCTCACCCCCCGGGGCTGCCATCCTCCCAGCAGTCCTCTCGCCTGGCGGAGATGCCAAGCCACCTCCCTGAGTGCCATGAAATGGAAAAACACTGAAAAAGGCGAACTCAGGTGACTCTGGAAAGGATACTGGATGGGAGTGGGACAGCAGAGCAGTACTGTTGGTCTGGTTGTCTGGTGAGTGAGACACAGGCATGCTGCAGTCATTTCATGAATGGAATAAAAATTCCCAGGAAGGGGAAACTAATTCTATGGACTTTTTTCTCTTTTTTCTCTTCTTTTTTGTTGGTCAATATAAAACTTTTTAGAGGACCGAGACGATCTCGTGTCATTGTACTACAGGCATACCTGGGCAAAATGATGAAAGGCCAGCAATTGCAACTCTTCCTTGTCTTTCTGTGATAGGTCTCTGATTCTCATCAAATATGGAAGCGGGAGCTTTTTCCAGCAAGCTCATTCCTGAGTTAAGTGAAGGTATTTTAGCAGAACCATGGAGCGTCCATGAAGAAAGGTAGAGAAAAAGTGTTTTGAAAGACAGAAAAACTTTGATCTCTAATTCTTTCCCCCATCACCCATTCACAGCTATGTTTAAAAGGGAAACCTTCTCCCAGTTTCATGAGGAAACCAGCTTCAGGACCACCCAGAGAGCTCTATTCCCTTCTCCTTGTCTAAATCACACAAAGAAAAATAAACAAATGAACACAACATTTGCTTTCTCATCCCTTCTTTTCACTAAAGGGTCAGGAAGGTCGGGGATCCTTCTTCGGCCATCTCTGGACACCCTCACCCTCTTCAACAGCCAATCCAGATGGATCATGGCCTTTGAAATCTTAAATCCTTTAATCAGTTTCTCCAACTTTCTCCGTTGGCTCCTTTATGTCACATTCCAGGGCTAATTCAGGTACCTTCATACAGCGTAGGATTTGGATGACAGAAAACACATGGGGAAGTACAAGTCCAGAGATCCGTGCGAGCGGTGGGTTGATTATCCTTAGCTTCATTAAGGTTGCTCAGCAACATGAGCTTGTATTAATCATGTCAGAGCAGCCGCATCCTGACAAGCTATCGGCACTGCCAGGATACAGAGCCTTCCCTCACACTGCTGAGAAAACATTCCCATGAACAGTCCCTCTGCTTCCAGCGAGGTAATGGGGGAATAAAATTTAGACTTGTCAAAAATTTAATGAAGAATTATTCTCACTACAGTTATGAGTCTAACAGGAAAAGAACATAGGATGTTGCACAAAAGACTTTTTCAGTGACTATAAAAAGAGATATGAAAAGCAGCACTTGAAATATTAAATACTGTGGCTAAATGATCTAGGTAATTAAACAAGGGGTAAAGAATTCCTGAATAGATAGATCACTGGCTGCACAGTTCACAGCTTTTCTATGCCTGGAAATATGGAGACAACGTTTCCTTGAGAGATTCATCACTAAGTTCGCAGTCATCATTTCCAGCTGGATTTTTTCCATTTGATAATTTTATACAGTTAATCAGAGCTCATCAAATACTGCAGAAATAGCATTCAAGAACTTCAGTTTAAATTCCAAACAGCTTCCTCATGTCTTTCTATTTCTTATTAATATGATTATGTTCGCTCACAAATGTTCTTTTTTTATCTCAGCTTTTTAATGATTTCAAATTACCAGCCATTCAGTGGAGCAGCACTTCAAGTAGCATTGCAGAACAAGGCTGACTCTTTCACGAGCTACCCTTACACTGTCGAGCCAAACAGGAATTTCTGTGGACTTCCAGAAATTCAGTATCGACAACATCGAGCTACACCTGGTGCTTTAAATTTAAGGCAGGGCTTACTGAAGAATTACTGAAGAATGGATTTATATTTTAGTAATGGCAATTCTGGAAGTGGTTTTCCTTTAATGATATGTGGGTGAAATGAATGGGAGATGACGTCAGACTTTTAAAATGAAGTGAAGGTTTCTCAAACACCTTGCAGATGATTTTAGAACCCCATCCCTAAAAGTCCATGCAGATAGTACAGTAACAAAGCCCCACTAAAGTCAAATGGGATGCTGGAAAAGCCATAGGGATTGTTCCCTTATTACAAAGACAGAGAATTTTGTGTTGAAACAGTCTAGAGGAGATATAAACCCCTATCTTTAAACACATATGCTTTTATTGCCTACCACCAGCTTTAATTATAAATGGAAGGATTGTGCTTCAAATCCTCTGTAATTGACACACTGGCTGTTACTACACCAAAGGTGGAAAACTGTCTGGAACAGTTTGGTTTGGTTTTGGTTTTGTTTTCGTTTTTTTTTTTTAATCCCTCACTTCATGGAGCAGGAAAAACTATCATGTAATTATAGGGAGGTTTGCTTAAAACAAACAAGCAAATAAACAAACTCAGGTTTCGAAAAGCAGTTTTGAAATGAGGAAAGATTTGGTTCCTATACTCTGCACAAAGACAGAAAGATTTCTACGTTTGTTCTTACTTGAACATGTGAGTATGAAAGAAGCACCTAAATCTGAGAGACCATTGAGGCAAGAGGGTTTTCTTCTGTTTGTTTGTTTATACAATTTTGCTGAGGCTTCAAATACTTTCAAATAAAGGACAGTTCAGGTCACTGAATGTTGTGTGTACTCCCACACTTTTTTTTTTTTTTTAAGTTATACATACTGAAAGAAACTACTCGCTGAGAAGGAAGACTACTCTTGGCCCACTTCTCTGCCGGACAAACTCCAGATCTCTGAGTCTCCATTAGATTTAAAAAGACACCTCAGATCTGTGTTGTTGTCTATATTTCCTCCTCCTCTCCCCCTGCCAGCTCTAAGACTAGAACAGTGCAGTTTGATTTGACAATCATTATTTACAGCCTGGACTGGAAATTTAAATGGCTGGGGACTGCCTCATCCTATACACAGCATGATGAACTTTTACTCTCAGTTCAATTTTGCTTATGCAGCAAACAAGTTAAATATTATTATTATTTCTAAAAAAAACTTGGGCTAGCCAATAATTTTTAGCAGTTAGACATCTGAAATATTAAAACAAAGAAATGTAACTTCCAGTAATGGTGTGGTTACTAATTACATGGCTATGGGCTAAATTTTGTGTTATTAATAGTAATAGGAAGAAATGCTTTGCTCTGAGGGTTGTGAAGAACTGTTTCCCCAGAGAAGTGGTGAATGCCCCATCTCTGGAAGTGTTCGGTGCCAGGTTGGATGGGGCTTGGAGCAATCTGGTCTAGTGGAAGGTGTCCTGGCCCATGACAAGGGGGACCAGAATGAAATGGTGTTTAAGATCCCTTCCAACACAAACCATTTTAGGATTCCATGAATAGCTCTAAATGCCATTTATTTCTAGTTTAAAGAGGTGCCATATTGCTTGTTAGACACATCTGAAAAATTTTTACATTGCGTTTTCTCTCTCTGGAACCTAAGCAAAGGTAATGCAAATCTGAAAATCAATATGATGTGTATATGTCATGTGCCAACATTTTAGATAACTCTTATGTTATTAATCACTTATTCATCATTAAAAATAGAGTATTGTATCAGCATAAGTACCAGTTGAGATATACATGTGTGTCAGTACATATAGCATGTATATGAAATCTTTCATTTTCCATTTCAAAGGTCTTTTCATCCAGGAAAGTGATTCCTCTGGTTCATGAAATTCCTCTTTTTCCTGCTTTTATTTCAACCAATCTTTAATCTTAGGCATTAGGATGAAATTTTTCTCAGAGCAAATCATCTGTGTCTGCCAGCTACAGGAGATCCTTACTTTCATCTGAAGAATGCATCAGGGCTAATGTCAGAGTTAAAATACTCGAAGGAGTGTATCTTCCACCTTGCTGTATTGGGAGAATTTTAAGTTGTATATTCTTTTTTATATTGACTTTAAACATGTAGAAAACATCTAGCAGGGTAAGTAAATAAGTTTGTGATGTTCCTCTACCCCACACCTCAGTGACCAGGTCTGACACTCACGGAGGTCAGCCAGCTCAGTCTATTCTACTCTTGTTCAAGGGCAATGTGGGCTTGCTAAGGGCAGAGTTTTCTCCTCCACATTCCACATCCAGGCACTGCCCTCTGCTTACTGCATATGCAGTGATTTAAGTGAAGTGAAATAACAAAATATATAAAAATAAATTAAAAAAAAAAAAAGTGCCCCCAAATAAACCACAACAGTTTAGGGAAAATATAGAACCTTTGAAAAAGCTTGAGTTAAAAAAAGAGAACCTTTGATGTGCTGACTCGGGACACAATGTAAGACATAGCTAGAGAAAATTCACACAGCAGTGTCTCATTTCTGTTTTCTCTTGTGTGGTCTGTAAACAAAAGGGGGATCCTGATTTTCAGTTCATGACATTATTCTTCTCATATTTATTCACATGAGGTTACCTCATGAACTGGCCTCCAGGGGAAGCAACTTCTGCTGTTCTGATATGTTTAACAGGTGAGTCTCTCAAGATGGACAGAAGCGTTCAAAAGGACCAAGCTCTTCTGTCCTTTCTTGGGTTCATTGCTTCCATCTGGCAGCTGAAGTTACGTAGTTGGGTGAGAGAAATAAGCTGAAATTGTTGCTGACCGTTCTGCTGACTGAAATATCTCTCAGAGGCATCTGAAATTAGGATCACTGACTTTCACAGAAAGGTTTGGGTTGAAAGGGGCCTTTAAAGGTCATCCTGTCCAACCTCCCTGCCACGAGCAGCGACATCTGCAAGTGGACCAGGTTGCTCAGAGCCCCATTTAGTGTGACTTTGTAAAACCCCTGAGAAGCAGAGGACTCTTGAAAGGGGGAACTGAGGATTTCTCACATCACCAGAACGATGTAAGAAGCTCAGATTGTAGCAGAGAAGTCAGTGTGGGTGTCCTACGACTTATCCCATTGACTTAGTAGGGACCATGTCTCTCTCTCTTCTCTGAGTAAGCTGAGATTTCATTTCTTTCAAACTGGCAGGGTGACAGTGCAGACAACTTGATTCCACATAAAAATTTTCATGAAAACTCCCCATGGAGGATCTGCACATAAAACCCTTTAAAACACCCCAAAAACAACAAATCAAAATATCTTTCCTTCCCCCTCGTACTTTCCATATCAGATACATACTTTAATGGGGAGTATTATATTGAAAATACGTATGCATAGAAAAGTTCATCCTCGAGTTACTCTGGGCTATGTAATATAATTATCAGTGAGCTTCCTTCTGTCACTTTCTTTTGGATGGGGCAGTCTTTCCTCTCTTGCAAGTGCTCTCATTGCGGAGGGAAGCCCGTCAGATTTCCTGCCTCTCCGCGTCCTCTGCAATCCTTGCCCTGCTACTCTCACTGGAGAGCTCACCCCTGAGACATTCCCATGCTGGTGAGAGTGGAGGAGTGCAGAGCTCTCCAGCTCCACCCGCTTCCAGAGGAAATGTCATGAGAAAATGTTTTCTTGAGGTCTTTGCTGTTAAAATGCTATGAGAATGCCTGTTATCAAGTGTGCATTTTTATGGCATTTTGACTGGAAGTAATGTGAGAATGTTCTTTCTCACATTATTTCTAGTAGAAATACCCTGAGAATACTGTTGTTTGTGATATTTCTACAAAATGTTCTTGGAGATTGTATATGACTAAATTTGCCTTGGTAATCATAGTTTTTTTTTTTTCTTTCTTCCAGCTGAAATTTGGGCAGCATCTAATATCTCTCTATTTTGAACATTTCTTTTATCATTAAGCCTTGTCCAGATTTGTGCCAAATGAAGCCTTTAGCTGAAACAGCCGATTTGTTTCTTTTGTGCCCTAAGACCTATCCAAACTGAATCAGAGGTTAAGAAACCAGATTAAACTCCACAGCAATTACAGTATTTATAGGATTTTCTTCTGAGATGAAGTTGTTTCGACTGCCCTTTCTGTTTCAAAGTGGACCCACAATAGGGTTGAATAAAACTGTGGAGGAGTAGAGACCTGGAAGAACAAAGACCACATACTGTAAAAAAGCCATTCTAATTAAATCAGAATGAAAACAGAAGAATGCCTTTGCTTTCAGAGAAACAAGTAAGCGACCTAGAGAACCTTATGACTTGGCAGTCTACACATTTCTTTTTTAAAAGACAACTCACATCTTTTAAAGGAAATAAATCCTGGAAAAAATATAAGATGTGTCAAGTCAATCAGCTATTTATGCCATTTCCTCCGATCCTGATGTTTCCTTCATGAATTATGCACTTTCAGCTGCCACTACTTACGTATGTGGGCCCTTGTGGCATGTTTCCCAGGACCAGCATGTGATTACAGATCATAAAAAATGAACATACACATTGCTCCTTCACTAAAGGCTGAGATGCACGGTTCCAAATGCTCCATGTTAGAAATGTCTCTTCTATTTGAAAAATAGCAGCTGCTATTAAAAACATCTATAGCTGTAATAGCTGCAGCCGTGAAAATTAATCACCATATTTTCATTTTAAATTGCAATAAAGGAATTAAGAAACAGATGCCCCTGAGGAACAGGAAAGGTAAAGTAGCCACTAAGAGTTTCCCCATAGCCAGAAGGTGGTGCTGCATTGTAATGCAGTCGCAGGGGGTCAGGTTTGCATCTTTGATAACTTATGCTGTTTGATTCAATTTTTTAAAGTGAAAGAGAAGAAGAGATTAAATCATCACAACTGCGCCATAGGGTAGTGTTCAGCAGAGGTAAAGCGAAGCATAGAATTTAGTTCCTGATATATTAAAAGCCTGTGGTTGTGCTGTGTGAGACTGGATCTTTCAGTGGAAACTTTAAGTTCTCCCTCTGTATTTCTTTTGTTGCTGGTTTCATTAAACTCTCCTGCTTTGTTAACTCTTCTGTTTCATCAAGACACTCAACAACACAGAAGAGAAAAATCTGGTCAACCATCTCGTGATGTGTTTCCTTGAAGAAATCTTTCTTCTTGTAACATATTGCATAATTTTTGCTAAGAAACTTTGAGCTCTTTCCTTGTCTTTGGATAGAATCTGAGATATTCAGCTCCAGGTAGAAACCGTTGACTTCAGTGAAACTCTTCAAGACTTTGCCAGCTGAGGTGGTGCAATCTCCTTCCTTAACAGAAGAAGGGAAGGAGAGCAGAGCTGTAGATGCTGGCTGTCAGTAAATGGGTAGACATGCTCTAGCAGCCCACCCTGTGCACTGCTGCTCCAAGGGACAGTCATGACCCAGGATGGCTCCCTTCCTCCCTCCCTCCCTCTCCCAAATTCTGCAGGGTTGGGATGTAGGGCCTCAGCACCAAGAGTTTCTCTCCTACAGATTCATTCCTATTGATCTGCTTTAGGGGCTCATATAGCTCACGGGTACCTCTGCATAGGTTAAGGGTCATATAGACAAATCCCATGTTCTCTGATAAGAAAGATATCCAAATTTGATGTGATTTTTTTTTTTTTTAATGGGAAAAAGTCAGTAAGAATCAGGCAGCTGCCTCATGGGAATAAAGTTTTGACTGGGAGGAAAATGACCCTGACCATCAGAGCAAATCATCTCAGGGACATGGAAAATTATTGCCGAGTAATGCCATTGTTGTTTGCATTACTGAGGCACATTGAAGTCATGGGCCAGCACTCACTTTTGCTAACTACTAACAAAACTGTGACATTTTTCACAGCAAGGGAATGAATCTGTAGGTTAAAATTTCGCATGGATTAAAGGAGAGACACTGTAAGTTCATGGAACTGAAATCCACTGAGAATTAATGAGTGCATAAAAACCACATCCAGTTCAGGAAATCGCTGGGCTGAAAGTAGCTGGAGGCTGGGAGAACAGTGAGGGGGATGGGCAGACAGATTCGCCCTCTTCTTACTGTTTTCTAATCACTACTTTGACCACTTCTCTGTCTGCTCTGGGACAGATAAGAGGTGGTCCTCTCCCCTGAGATCAACTTCAGCCCCTTTCAGCCTTCGGGCTGAGCACCTTCGCCCTCCCAGTGCTTTCCAGGGAGTTGCCTGTGCAGATCCCCTGAGTTCAGCTGTTGCAGCCTCCGTGCCACTGGGAATCAAAAGAGGATTTGGTCCCCTGAACTTTCAGTAGAAAGTTTTCCATCAACTTGTTATTAATTGGGGCTAATTTATCCTTGGCATGACCTTTCTGAGTGATGGCTACTCTCACATCAGCATGGAACCTGTGATTATGCAGTGTCTAAAATATGCTTATGTCAGCCATGGAGAGATTATCCAAAATGGAAATCCCTTTTCCACAGGAGATGCCACCTTTGCACTGTGCGTAACGTCTTTGACAGGTTGTAGAACATCTGTGGATTAACTGCAGATTTTCTCCTAAATTTAGGGTGCCAGAAAGCTGCTTCCAGTTTGGAAACATACCAGTTGTTCCTATGGGAGATGCTAATATGTGCACAAAAGTACACAGACTTTGATACGGATGAAAAATAAAGAGTGTTTTTCTTCCTCTGACAAGGTCTGACCAGCCTTATGTAGAATAATTTCATGAAAACTTTCAGTTCACATAGAAACAGACATGGCTTCGTTTTTGGTGATTTTTTTTCTGATTTAAATGTAATTCCCTCTCTGTGTATATATACATAGTTATACAATAGCTTTTAAAATCACCAGATGCTTAATGACTGCTTTCAATCTGAAAAGTGGCCCATAGTAGATGGAATATGACTAACCATTCCCAAAATCATAGAGTTTTATTGTCTTAAATAAAATGAATTTTGAATAATGAGGGGGGAAACTGAAACCTTAATTTAAAGTTACATAATGACAAAATAGGCAAGTTATTTAAATAAAATATTTAAAGCATCTAGAGATCTAAGACCTTTCCTGGCAGAGATCATGTACAGCTTGGGGTAAGTGCTTGTGTGAGGGTTTCTTATTGCTGGAAACAGAGGCCCATAATGGAAGTGGTGACAGACCTTAAATTAGTGCAGTGCTACTGTACAATAATGTGTATTCTCAGTGCCATATGGTTGTGATATGCAGCTGTTTTCCTATGCCGATTATAAATTCGGACTGTCTGGCAGACACTACAGAAGGGAAAGACATCATTGATCATTTTATCTATCCACTCTGGGTCAGTGAAAGATCATTACTGCCAGTCTCAATTTCTGTTTTTTAATTATTTGCATTACTGTAGTGTCCCAAATCCCCAGGCAGGTCAGTGTCCCCTTGTTCTGTGCATTACACGCATCAGGGTAAGTGCTGCTTGTTTTGAAAATGCCGTGCAGCTAATGTGCAGATGTACTCAGAGGCAAGTAGAAACTGACACCAAGGTGACGAGATACTAAATGCGAAGGCTATGGATTCTTTGCTGCTTCGCTCTCTGTTCTTTTATTATAACCCAATTATCTTGGTTTGCTTGCCAGGTCGCCTTAGCTGGCTGAAGGTTCCCAAGCACCCCAGCAGACCTGGTGTGTGGAGAAGCTGCCTGTGAACGAATGCAGAAGGGATGTTCCAGAAACGAGAACCATCATAGGCAAACTTGAGTCATTCGTCTGAGAAGCCAGCAAGACAGAGTATCGCAGGGAAAGAAGTGGAAAGGCAATGCCATGGGACAGAAGAGCGTGTAAAAACATTTGCAGAATTACTGGAAATCTGTCTATGCCATAAAATGGTCACGTGGTAGAAATCCCAGAGCTAGTGGGAACTCGTGCCATTAAGTGCAGACTGTATATGTAACACAGCCCTGTGCCACAGTGACCTGTCGCTGTATTTTCTCGGCAGGGCTTATTAGCTTGGGCACAGCACTGTCTGATGTGGGAACAGCGCGTCAGATGTGAACTGGCTCGGGTCCAGACAGCTCAGTGCATCCCTGTATCACACGCCCCAGCACACCAGCTCCGGGATTAACTTGGAGAGACCTCACTTGGGTCTGTTTTAATTGGTCCATAAATGATAAGAAGTCCACATTTCTTCTCTTATTCTACTAATCTCCAGTTTAATAATGGAAGTTCTTTCTGATGATTAGGCAGGTCTTTTCCTTTTAAAACATATTTCATCCTAGTATAAATTAATTGCCCTCCAAACCCAGAAGAGAGTCCTTTGAAAAAGAGACATCCTGGCAGGGCAAGCAACCGTGTGTTTTGTTGCCATTTGAGGGGACTTGCACTGAAATCTGAGCCTTTGCTGCCTTTCTCCTGCTAAGGAAGAAGTACCTCATATCACAAACCAGCAGCCCCTTCAGGCAATTGCCATTTAAAGAGTGGCATTGATGGACTCTGTAAGGAGTCCTATTCAGTGCTCTCTGGCTGGCAGCATGATGTCAGTGATGTGGGCGGCAAACCCCTGAATTTGCTTTGATGGTATTTGTGCTCTTTTTTTTCCATTTTTCACGAATGAGTGATTCATTTCTTTGAAACAATGTGTTTGGAAAGCCTGCCCCGCTAAGGAATTGTCTACGCAGTGGGGGAGGCTTGGAACATTGTACGTCCTCATGGAAGTACCAACAGGGGTTGTGCCAGATCCTTAGTGCAAGAGGTAACAGGGATGCTTGTATCAAAGCCAAAGCTTCATGAATCAAAGGCGCTGACTCTCGAGCACAAGTGCCAGCATTTGGGCAAATAACCCAGCCCGTGCCAATTTAGGGTGAGAGAAATGCCCCAGACTAATCCTGTGGATTCAAAGAAATGCAACATAATCAATTTTGAGTATTCCGCAGCCTTGAGAGTCTTCATTTATAGATATTAAACAAAGAAATTAGGGTAATGATGTGGGCTTATTTCCCAAACAAGAAAAAGCAGAAAAATTCTGCACCATTTTCTACCAAAAACTGATGTTGCCTCATGTGGTTTGCTCTAAAACACAAGGGGTTGGGGAAAGCAGCACTGGAAGAAGAAACTGTGGATGTCAAATCACATGGCTGGCAAGTGGATCAAGTACAACATAAATACTCATGTGGCAGGTCACCAGAAGCAGATTTTGGCCAGTATGAGGGCTGTTGGATAATTCCATGCCATCTCATCAGTTGTAAGCACTTGACACTCGACAGTCACCAGCAGGGTGATTCAGACTGCTTAGGTTAGGCTAAGGCAAAATGTAATATGCAATGGAGACAACAAAGCACCCATGGAATATCATCGATTATCATCAAAATTATCAAATCATCTGTTGTTATGCACAACAGAGCTGGAGGCAGCATTAGATTAAACTCTAGAAGCAGGGTGATATCTGAGTTGTCACTTTCAATGAAATTCCTGGATTGGGCTGAAAATTATGTGCCTGTGTTCACTCGGAAAGAAAATGTAGAATCCCCTTCTGCTCAGAGGTGTGTAATCAAGAATTTCTCATTCTCTTAAAAACGTAGCTAAAAATCAAGGTGACTACAAAAGTTTTGCATAATATTTTTGTGATTATAAAGAAAACTGTGAACATAGCTTTGTAGCTTCAGACAAATACAAGGACCTTAATAATTTAACTTTGCGTTTCATATATAAAATGTGAAGTGATTCATTGCAACAGCTGATCTCTACCTTGTTGAAAAAATTGGCTTCCTCTCCCAACAAGTTTTGCAGGGGGAAGTCCCCATGGGAAAACTGATTGCCTGACTTCACATCACAACCAATATCTGGTTCAAAGGATTGGTCCCAAACAGCGGGACGGAGGACTTTGTGCTAGCGATGTCCAGTGCGATCATATATATCTAATCAGTGTTTCTTTAGCCCTTTTAATAATGACAAATTACTCAGACTACTTATTCAAAAAGTAGAAGACCTGACTCTACCTTCTTCTGAAGTTTAAATTCCTTAACTCCTACATGACAGAAAATGTTGGACTGGACAATCTTCATACCTTATCTTAAAAGTAAGCCAATTGCAGGTGTCTAAGTTTAATATCAATATTGCTTTATTTGTATTTAATGTGTCCTGGATAGAAGTGGATGCATATGCACCTTACAGCATAAACACGAAGCCTGACCCACATCATTATTAAAATGGTCTGCAAAACTCAGTAAGTCAGTGCTCAGATTCCATCTCAGTAACACGTTTTGAAGTGGTGACTTTACAGAAACACTAAATTTAATGAACTCTCCAATCCTACCTACAAGAACAGAGAGCGTCCTGTTCTCCTTCTTTCCTTCCCTCTCCCAACAGAAAACGTGTGCAAGAGGATGCTGTTCACAACAGATGCTGTGCTCTAGATTTCCAACTCAGTTTGTCTGTGGGGTTCCTCAAGCTCAGCGGCGCTCAATGAGAATAGAGAAAACATCATTCTTGTTAAACATTCAAAAGCAGCTTCCTATTTGTTGTGCAGTTACATACACACCATAAAGTGAGTAAAGGCAAGGAAATGTTTTGAAATCAGACCCCTCTATTTTTTTGTCTCTGGAACGTGGTATTCCATATGCACTGAGGAGGTTTTTCCTTCTGGTTTTGACAATAAATGCCATTACAAGTCAGAGAAACCTGCTTGGTAGAAAGTGTTGTCAAAATGGCACATACAAAAACTCATCTTCTAACAATCTCATTTTGGTAGAAATTCCCCAACTGACCCCCTTAAGTTATTTACAAAGGCATTTTTTATTCTTTAATGTGGGGAACATTGGATTTTTCAGTGCAAATGTTATGGATATTATCTTGAGTAACAGTAGAAATATCCCTTCAAGAGGAGATATTCCTTGAATCATTTTCTTCCATGTGTTTTTTCACAATTTTGATGCAAAATAAAAAAAATCAAACATTCTGTAGAACAGAAAGTCTGAAAAAGTTTACTAAAATTTTTAAATTATATTAGATTGATATAATATTAAAGATTAAGCCTTGAACATTTCATGTTTATTTTCATATAAAACAGTTTATTTTGTATTTGTGATGTGTATTAACATTACCAAATCAAAACCAAAGTACTGTCTTATTTTATAATAATAACAAATTTTTAAAATCCCAGCATTGACAGATTCCTGACAAATGTTTTTGGTTTTGTGGAACTGTATTTTCTGGTGGAAGTCGGCATAGCTCAACAATTTTCAGTCAACTTTGGAATTATACATAAAGGAAAAGACAAGTGAGGCTGTGATTTTCAACCACTTGTGGAAATGAAAATCACATGGATCCTAATGAAGGCTACCGAGATTTTGGTACCATGTCCCAAAGGATCCTTTGAAAACCCTGAAAGAGTGTCTCAAGCACAGTATGTACTTGCAGCCTATTGTTAAAAATAAAAAGTGTTGGAGGCACATGTCTAGGAAAACTTGAAGCACTGTATGCCGTCTTTAACTTCTAAGGAGCTGTAGAAAAATACTTTATTTTTTAAATCCTAATAGATAGATTATTCCTACTAATAGATAGTAGGAATTCGAATATATGTTATATATTGGTGCTTTGTGATTTCTGTTATACAGTTGTGTCTCAAAATATATTAAAAAAAAGAATCAAAGACAAACAAATGTTCAACATGTCTTAGAATATGATTTTATTTTATTGGAACTCTATGAAATACTTTGAAATTTTATTTGAAGTTCAGAAACTGATGTTAAGTCATCAAACGAGATTCCCTGCCTTTATATAACTGATTGCAATTCATTCTAAACTTCAGTTGTGTCTCCCTGCATACTAACTTCACAAACACAAAACTTCCCACTGCACTTTTATTCACAGGCTTGTCAATCAGGTGCTCACCGTTCCCTTAAAGTTTAAGCCTTATTAACCTACACACTGGATTTGACTGATGATAGGCCACAACAAACAAAGAGCACCAACTCTCAGGTTCCAAATCCTGTCATCCTAGTTCAGAGGGTCCCTGCAAACCCCCTGTAAGAGATGAAAGGATCAGTCAAATGTCTGATTATTCAAACACACAGGCAATGAGGGCACATTGTGGAAAAAAAAAGTTAGTGGAGTCCCCTGCTGATTGAGATATCTTCTAAAAAAAAAAATAACTTTGTGCTGATCTTTGTATGCAGATAGCATTGGTTTCTAGCCCAGGTCTTCATGGGTTATGTCAAAAGCACATTGGGAACACCATGTGGAGGTCTGGACTGAACATATATTTGGCAAACATTGTTAAATTGAATTCACCTCGTGCCAGTGTAGCCCAGCTACAATAGGAAGCCAGCATGTCAGCTACTTCAGAGGATCTGAAAAATCACCGCAATTCTGGCAAGAACTATTTTATTTCATTCATTTTCATATGCAATTTCATAGTCTACGGCTTTAGTATAGGCATATACTTATGCCCTGATTTGGTGTAATACAGAGATTATTTTATTATGGCAATTCTGCTCATTAATGGCTTAGGCATGTTGGTCAAACATAATTCCTGCTGACTAAGCATCGCTGCATTTATCAGGATTTTCATTCCTGTTAGTTAATATTAGATAATTGCTCAGAGGCCCCACTCAGGCATAGGACCCTATACATAAAAAGCAATGGTCCTTTCATGTTCTGTAAGTGCAAATCTAAATAATAACTATGAACTGTAGAATGCAAAGTAGAAGAGCTGAGGGAAAGAAAACAATCGTGTGAATGAAGAAATCTGGAAGGTTGGGGCTTTTTTTATTATTATTTTGAAAAAAAAATCTTTGGCCTTTAATATGAGATAAATCAACAGAACACAAAGCAAGAAAGAACCATCTGCCATGAAGGCAGACTACAAAGCAGAAGCTGACCTTAGGTTTTCCCAAAAATATTTGCTTATATTCCTGCTTTCCTGCTCTTTTTTATTTTGATTTTCTCCTAAGTAAAGAATAATAAAAACTGCAGGATTCCAACAACTGTTGAACCTGCATGAAACAGTGTTCAGCTTCTGACTGCAATAGCTTGTGAGCTTCCCACTGAGCTAACTACCAGTTAGTAAAATGTAAATGACACAATAAACAGGGCTCATGAGAGGATCAGATCATATGTACATTTTTCTATAATACCTTTTGAGAAGGGGGAAACAAGTGCTGGTTATGGCTGAATAGTGCAGGGAGCACGTGGCAACAGGTCCTTTATTCTGTCTACCAAAGCAAACTTTTTTTTTTCCCTGCGGAAAAAAAGGCATAACAAACTGATGGGTAAAATACTTTTTTCACTGAAAAGCTAGTTTTCCATCCCAGAGTAATAGATTCAAAATCCAGATGGCTTTACCTACTTGTCTCAGGACAATAAAATAAATTAGGGTAAGAAAACAGTGACAAATATCCCATCAGGATATGACTTTCTTGTAAAAAGTTGAGTATCCCACTTATACAATATTGTCATCTTCCTGAGTCATAGTGGTATAAACCAGATGATTTAAAAATGTTTTATTTCATATTTTCAGTGTGATGCTGCGTCAACACTCAAAGGTATTAAAATGTGCATCTTTCTCTTGTTTTCTGCAGTCATTCAACATGTTTGACCATTTCTTTAGAAAATGATAATGCTAAGATTTTCATCTGTTTTCGGTGTCAGCTACATCTTAATACTTCCATCCTTTAGGAAGATTCCTGCCCATTCAATAAGCATGTTAAATAAGGGGTAAATGTATGAATAAACTTGTTCTTATATGATTCAGAAGCTCACAGCAAAAAAGCAACCAAGCATATACAAGTAATACGCTGTTCCTCAGGGAATACAATACTTGTTCCATAGCTCTGGCTTTATGTTGCAGAGTCGGACTGAGCCTGAGAGATGAATGTAAAAGATAAAGAAGCATTGTAAGGTCAGTGACTGAGCTCCTCTTTTTGCTAATCGGCTTCCCTTGTTATCCATCCAATTTACTAGAAGGTTAACCTTTTCACTACTGCTAGAAATTAGCCAATTTTATTTTTTTTTTTAATGAAATGGCCAGGGCAACGAGTTGAACTTGTTGCTGTTCACACAGCTCTGTAACAGTAAATGAGATTACAAATAAATAAATAAATAAATGAATAAATAAACAAACAAATAAAAATTCAACATCTCAGCAGCATTTTTCCCTCCAAAAAGCATTCAAATGCAAATGGGTTTATATGAAAAGAGGTACCAGGCCTTCATAGATAAAATATTTCATGGAGATAGAGCTTCCAAGGCCATGGGAGGAATGCCAGCGTCACATATTAAGAAAATATTTAAGATGGACTGACCTGGAATTTTTCAAAGGTACATATTCCTGTTGAAAAAGCATCTTCTTTTAAACTAGAACTTTATATGGAGATCCTGTTCCAAAAGTCTTTTAAATGTTAAATGCATAGAATATTATATTTTAGTATTTTTTAAACGCAAAATTCATTATCCAGGTTGTAATTATCACAAAAAGGCAGAAAAAAAAAAGCAGAATAGTTATAGACGTGAATCAAAACTCATCATGTATCCATAAGCTTTTAAGAGGTTTTGCTTTCCTTCTTGGATCAAGGCAAACAAGTAAATTTGTTGAAAAAGGTGGAAAAGTTAGTTTCTTTTAAGCTATATTTTATATCCCAAGGTAAGAATGAAAGAAAAAAATTGAATCAGGATGGGTAACCCAAAGATGAGGGCTTTACCAGTTGAAAGATCAAAGTTGAGTGCTTGGCTCCACCACAAGATATTTTTGTGGCTTTTGCCCAGACAGTTCATTCCACGTTCACCTGTCCTAAATTCATGAGAGCAGGTCAATCTCTCGGTCTCAGACCATTTATCCCCTGGAAAAACACGTACAAGGAATTAGTACCTCTGTTCTAGAGCATACACAAAGGACTGCCCCAAAAGCTGCCTTAAGGTAATGTGGCAGACGGATACATGCTCCTTAGGAAGTGCTGCCTCAGGAGAAGAATTCATCCTAAGTTACAAGGACTTTGAAGAGGCTGGCAAGAAATAAAAGTCCCTGGAACAACCACATTCCTTAGATGTACCCCAGCTATGGCTAATTTACGCAGGTAGCACAAATTGCAACCACTCTGCACGGTGATTTCTTGTATTAAGAGAAAGAAGGGGATATGTAAAAGACATATTTTATTCAAACATTCACTGATCATCCTAGTTATTAGTGGGGCCCTCCTGGTATCTTCTACCACAAAGGATCAGTCTAGGGTTTAATAGCCTAAGTTAATATTAGCTCTGTGGACATCACGGTGATAGAAGGGAGGAAGGGAAGTGTCCTAATTCAGAAGACTGGGAGAAATGTCTATATTTTGCCTTTCTTAACATATGTATATCAATGCAGAATATTAGGGAGGAGAACATACGAAAACACTTCAAATATAGTGAAGCAGAGGTGCAGGACAAAACAGGACAGTTCAGATCATCAGCGATTATGTGGCATATTGAGCAAATTCGGCTCTAAAGATAAAGGAATTGATGCAATGACACCAAACACCAAAGAAAAAGAAAACCGTAGTGGCTGTTCCATATTGAAAATTAAACTTCCAATGTTCTAAAAATGTGATCTTAACACTTCAAAAGATATATTTTCTAGGGAAATCTCCATGGGTGCTTTGTGTGTCATATTCTATCCCAATGGTAAAAGAAGAAAGTTGAGAATTTTTATGAAAATTATAACAAGCCACTGGACTTCAGTCATTCCATTGACTTGTTTTACATCCTCAGTCTATATATTTTCACCTTCCCGTTATCTTTCAGTTCTTACTACAAAACAAAAAAACTGTTGGATGAATCTCTGAAAAATCTTTATTCTTTAGGCCAGGCTTGGTTTTAATTATTCTTCTTAGAATATTTTAAAATAGTGATGAAAAGAAACGAACTGTTCCGTTGTTTAATCTCAAGAGTAATAAAAGCATTTTAATATGTCTATTATTTATATACACTATTAAGAGTATAAAATAGAAAAGAAAAACTAAGTATTTGTAAGCTTGGTATCAAGTCAAGATGAAGATCCTTAGTCAGAGGAAATGAGAAAGATTTTTGGGATAGTTTTCAAATGAGATAAAAAAGGAAGGATAGTGAAAAATTGTAGGAAAGTGTTCAGAAGTTTCAGTTTAGGAGCTCCACATTTAATAAATGTTCCCACCCTCTCCAAGTCTTCATAAACCTAATTTGACCCTTTGTACCTTCTGAGTGAACAAATCACTAATGAAGAAGTAGTTTAGTGTTCTTTGCATAGTAAAAAATTTGCACCAGTTTTGGACTTTTAATTTTGGTATTTCAAAGTGCAGCATTTAGGGGTTTCATTCTACCCTCAGTTACGTATTGCAGGTGCTTGACATCTCTTAAGTACTGCGACTCATCATCTCAGTTTGGATCCCCAACAGTTTAGCCTTACTATTTTGACTTAATGTTGGCATTTATTATAATCATGGATAATTATGTATAATTATAATTAAGCCCTAATCCTCCTCAATTACACTGACATAAATTAGGCATAAGGCATAATTTAATCAAAATTAATGGATTTGCACCAGTGTGGAGCTGACACAAGGATAAATCCAGATCTTGTATCTTATTATGAAATACAGCATTCCAAATATGCCAGAGTGAGCCCATCTTATAGGTAACTATTGTTCACTTACATGAAATATTCATTATTCATTGACTGTCATTACTAACAAAAAGGGAAAAATGTATAGGTTCAGCAAGTAAAGCAAAAATTTCAAAGGAAACGCTGAAATTTGAAAGAATTTCAACTCTTGTACGTAAGAAAAAACATTTGTAAGATCATAAGGATGTTTATAAAGATTACTTTTGTTAAAAAAAATCAAAGGAAAATTCATTCCCTTGGGCATTTTAAATGTATGTGGTAGAAATACTCACATCCAGATGCTAACTTTTCTGAGTGACCAAGAGTGGCCTTAGAGAGGTGGTTGGGGAAATGATCCTTTACAAAACATGAGATACAAAGCTTATGTTGTTGAAAGGAGAAGCATGTAATCAGCTAAAGAATTCCTGAGAAAGACCAAGGGCAGCAGATACTGAAACCTTGAACTTCCTTACTTCAATGCATTTTTTGCATGCTTCCTGAAGAAAGGAGCAACCAAGGGAATTTATTAACTTTTAACTTAATTAGGTAGATGCCAAAAAAATGTTCATTCCTGGACCAGTCTATTTAGACACTGCAACCTTCAAAAAATTGTAGCTCCTCTCTAAGGACTCTAGTGGGGATTTTTTTTTTAAGAGGCTATGTGAACCTTTTCATCCTCTAAATATAACAAAAGAGAAGTTTTAAATGACAATTTTAGGTGCCCAATTGCATGAGAACATATCTAAGGCAACAGACAGTATGGTGTGTGTATATATGTGCGTAAGTTTAATTCAGATGGTCTATGGAAATCTAAAATAAACTTTTACAAAATAATACAACAGTCAGTTCCTGTGAAATCTAACAGATCTCTCTCTCACACACTACATATAAATGCAAATATACTTTTTTTTCTAGCTTTGATTCCTATTCATTGCTCTCTGTCAGAGAATAAATAACCTAACTTTACCAAGCAACACTATCAAACCTATAATATAATTTAGAGTTATGCTCTCCCTTAGCTTACCTGTATAAAACTTAGGTTTGTTTTTTTGCTTAAATTTAGTTGTCTCTTATTGTGAAATTGTTGATAAAATAAAAAGGGACACTATTTTAAACTTTTCTCATGTTAAGCTCACAAAAAATTGCCAACAGAAGCAACAGAATTCAGATTCCCTGTTTCCCCCTAAGCTACAACCATTGTTTCACATGGTGTCTTCTGTGTCAATCAAATAAAGATGAGGAGAGGATGCTGTCCCTGGCAATGGACACTCAGTGCTGGCCCTTCAGCCTGACAGGAGCCCTGGGCTGTGTACAGATCTAAGAAAAAAACCAGATTTTAAGAACTACTTATACAGCAAAAACAAGCTGTAGGTGCAGAACAATCACTATGGTAAACCATAATCGGATTAATTTTATTCACTGAGTTGATTAGAGTAACAAAGTTGCAAAGAAGGTTGAAACAAGTCCTGTTGACAGAAAGTACCTAATTCTCTAACTTAATTCACCGGCTACTGGTGGTGAATTCATCGGACTTTTTCAAAATAAATTAAAATGTGTTGGAATTAAGAGTAGAAAAATTGCAGTAAAGCTGCCAGACTTCCTTGAAGCCAGGGTCTAGAACTCCAAGACAAAATTTATATAGAATAATTTCATTTTAACAATGGATTCTTAAATCTATTCACAGGTATTGTCTGTTGCACCTCTTTTGAGGCATAAACATTATACAAAGAACAACACATAAATGAAGGCTATCACAGTCCTGGGATAACACTAAAAAACCCACTTGTAGTAACTCCCATGTTATCTGAGCTGCTGTTAAAGTGTGGGAGTTTTTTTGTCCACATGCTACAGTTGTGTCACCAGTCTTGTATCTCTACTAGCAAATCCTACTGTTTGCTACCAGTGTTGCAGCCCTTTTAATATTGTCATCAGCTGCATATTCAGTCTCTGAATCAATAACTTTAATCATCTTTATGGTTGTTCTTTTATTCATGTCTATTGATTATAGTACCACAACATAAAATATCGAGGGAAGGAAATGACAAAGGAACATTGGAAAACGCAAAACCAAACAAACACAACTAGGAAACCTTTGAAATTAAATAATTCTTCCAAAATGCTGTCTCTGAAGAATTTTGATGCACCAGGCATTGCAGGCAATTCAGTCATTTATCTAGAGGCCTTGGTAAACATTTATATACAATATAGTTCAGTAAAGTCAAGATTAATAAAATTTTGGGGGAAAATTTATATTCATTTATGTACATGAGGAAAATTTATATACATTTATATATGTGAGGATTTTTCTTAACCATGCAAAATAAATAGCAGAGAGTAACTGAAAGACAAATTAGGTTAACCAGCATAACTGAAAAATGGCTTCTGCTCCACTTTTATTCAGTCACCAAACAGTTAAGATGCCCAAATACTTCCTTACTTATTTTTAAACAAAATTACTTAGCATGTCTGAAATAATTCAGTAGACTACTCTTCTGACTAAAACCACATGGTTGTACATCATTTAAGAAGTTCCTGAGTTATTCTGTAGAGATTATCCTGACTCTGGACCTGGGTTCACAAAGGTAGAAGATGCCCAATTGTTAATTTACTCCTTTGTTTAACTCCTTTTTTTAAAGTCAGTGCTTTTGTTTTAGTCCTGGGAAAACCATTTGCTCCATCTCCTTACTGTCCACTGAGGAGAAAATCTTGAGGGCATGACAGAAATTTTAATTTTCTGCTTCTATCATCATTATAACAGTATCCTTGGGGAAGAGGAAAAGAAATTATAACAACAATGACCAAACAAACAAACAAAAAACCCCAGAAAAGATATTGCATTGCAAGGATTAATCTCAGAGGTTTGGTAAAATCTGGATTATCTTTGGGCTGGGAGAACTTTTACAGTAATCCTTGCTAAAGGCTGTGTCTGAGCAAATCAGAGTCTGTTAGCAGCTTCACATGGGTGTCAGAAAACACTGAATTCAAACCCTTAGATTCAAACCCTCGGATTTAAACCCTCAGAAACCTCTCCTAGAGGTTCATAGGAGTATCTACAGAAGACAAGGTTTTGAGGAGGTACATGCTCATATATAGACCTTGAAGTTTATATCCCTTCTGAATTGTGAAAGAATAACATCTATTTTGATGTGCTGGAAGCCAAATCACTGCATGTGATTCATCCATCTCTGTTACATTACACAGAAATGGGTAAAAACAAGCTTTCATTTTTTTCCAGATTGAAATGTGGGCGTCAGGGGGCTAAAAGAACAGTTTTTTCTCTCTCTTTTTTTTCCCCAAACATTTTTTTACCCCTCTGCATTGGAAACATAATGCTGTCAGCTGTCCCTGCCATCTTCCAATTTCAAGTTCTCTCTCTCCATCTGTGTTCATACTGTTTTTAACTCTTAATCAGGTCCTGCCTTGTCTTTGTATAGGAATTCATCATCATATGGCACCAATTCAGACCTGTAACATGAATAAGGGTTGGTATTTATCATAACTGCTGTAAAGGAAGTGCCTTTAAAAGGAAAGGGAGCATGTAATTCCCTGCCATTCACTTTCTCCTCAACCTTTCACCTTTTAATCAGTAGCCATAACCCAAGAAGATCTCACAATGGAAAGTTAATTATGAGGTCATGAAGATGAAAGCATCTGACTTGCATTTTATAAAGGTACTTTGCTTTTAAATTATCCCTGATTTACCTGCATGAAAGGAAAGGAAGTACCCAAAGATTATTCTAAATGGACCAGACTTTCAGATGCCAGCATTTCCAAGTGAAAATGGAAATGCAATCCTGTCAAATGTCCTTTGAATATTTCTTAGGAAGGAGGCTTCCATTTACCAATATGACCTGACGCATAAATTGAAGATACGTTTATGGATATGAGTGTATGGAGCACTCAAAGACAATAGTCCATGGAGACTGTACTATTCATAAATAGAAAGGTATCTAGAGGCAAAACCTCCAGAATGCAGGTATTTGTACCTATCAGCTTTGAGAACCTGGTGTGTATTATTCAGAACTTCAGGGAAAAGTGTGTTTGAAGGGCATTGTCCCGTTCTATGTTGTAAATTCTAAACTTATTCTGTCTTAACATTTGCATATGATGAAGGCAGCAGGAATAACTGCAGAAAAAAATAGTAGTTTGTTTTATAACATCTAGTATCCAGGAAGGTAAGATGGAAAGTTTGTCAGCTGTAAATAATAATAACATGTATTCAAAATGATCTTTTTTTACATAAGGATGAAGATACTCACACAGTGGTCAAGGCAAACACCTTAAAGGTAATCAAATAGTTAAACAATATGTTAATTTTAGAGCTGTCCAAACTGAATTACCAGACTTCAGAATACATGATTTGTCCATCTGATCTGAGCCCTGTCAACTTAAAATGTATCCTCTTTGAGAAGTGAGGGTTGCTAGAGAGAAAGAGCGGCTCCATCAGACACAGGGGACACGAGCACCTTTGCCCACTGGCCTGTTAATCTAGGGAGAAGTGTCAGGGCATGATGGCCAAAGCATGGGGAGAAGGGGAGGCAGGGAATAGAAGGAGACTGCCTGGGGGCCATCACACTTTCCTGAGGAAAGCGGCATGAGGGGAGAACCATTCCCTCTGCGCTCAATACACGAGCACTGGAGAGGATCTTGAGCATGTGACATTTTCTACAGCATCTTTTCATTGAACTTCCATATGAATTACTGATTAAGAAACAGACCATATTTCCCCCTCTGATCATAAATAGTGCGGTGATACCAGCTTTCTATGATCTTATTATTGGCTCCATTGTTCCTCTCCTAATACTGTTTTAAATTATGTCTACTTGGTTATTAATACTTCTTAAGTTGTTTTTGTTTCCTCTAAGGGATGGACAAAACATTTTCTTTGGACTTTTCATGACAGCTAATGGTAGAGGACGAATAGAAAAAGAGAGGTTGTGATTTGAGTTGGCAAAGTATAAATTATATATTGCGTCTCCTGAAATAGGACTTAATTCTGAGAACTGAAATCAGCAGTTATAAGGAATTTCTGCTCTTCTAAAAGCAAGCCCAGAGTGTCAACACTTGATAAAGTAATAGTCTTTTAGCAAGTTTTCTAACATGAACAAGAAAATGTTTTGTGCAAAAGAAAATTTTCCTTGTAATGCTATAAACCATGAGGTCAGCTGCAGTATATAAAAGAAGAGAAACACGAAGCTTAAACAAGAGTCTCATGTCTCTGGCATTTCCTTGAAATGCCTTGATATCGTCATTTGATAGCACTACCCCTTTCTGTAAAATGCAGATGCTGAGTGAATGTATGTGTTCAGAGAACCGTACCTATACTGCTGCGTGAGGATCACAGAAAATATGAATTAATAGAAAGATGAAACAACAGCACAAACCCGATCCAAATCTAGTTGATGTAATTTGTTGTATAATATTACTGTTCCTTGAAGACATGGAATGATGAAACTCCCTTTCATTACAATATTATCAGTTCAGCTGTGACAGGAAGCCCTCTGGATACTATTCTCACAGGCTTCTTGTTCACGTTTTCAGATAAAGGGAGTTTCTGATAGGTTTTGAAGTTAGGCATGATTCAAACCGGAATTTGCATGAATGAGCAATAGTGAGTTTATAATCTATGCATCTGGTAATCCATGCCCCCATCCCTCCAAACAGAAACAAGCCTCTTAAATTCACCATGGAACTTGGATGTTTAGTAATTTAATAAGCTTAAGCTTTATTCCTTCAAGGTAATTGTGAAGATACCTTTAATAAAATACACTCAACATTGCCAGCAAACATTCTAGATAAATGAACACAAGAAATGTTAGATGCAACTTTATTATACTGTTAATCCCCGCTGGAAGGCTTCCTGGAGTGTTTGAGGGTAGTGTTAGTAGTGATGATAAACTAATTTGCCATGGCTCTTAAGTTCATGTTATCTTTTCTTATCAGCCTAAGGCTAGGTCAGAAAAAAAAATTGGAAACATTTGCCAGAGACAGCAAAGTAGCTAATTCAAATACCATTGCAGAGCGTCAATCCATCCATGTCTCCATAACAGTTAGTTTAATGGTCCATTTAATTCTTCAAAGCAATAGAATTTCCACCCATATCCTGATAAGGTGATACACCACAGTAGTGTTGCCAGAATTTATCTTTTTTACATGCAAGACAAGGTTTATATGCAAGACAGTGTAATTTCTCCAATGCAGATTGAGCTAAGAGCAACAAAAGACGTGAGATGTTTGCTCTTGTATTTTCAGAGTCGAATAACTTCTAAAAGTGTGGGTATTGCTGCTTTGACTTGTTTGTTTGAGTTTTTCAGTCGTCTCAAGAAAGTAAGGCTCAAAATGATAAATAAATTGTGGAGTAAGACATAAAGAACAACACAATGAATCACCGGCTGTTCCTAAATCTTACGATGTGTGTTCAACTCAGTGAGGCAGTAACTCTCATTACCTCCAACCTGTGGGGTTCGCTGTACTCACGACCTCTCAGATCTCCCACTTCTTGCACTGGATTGCAAGATAAAGGATATTGAGCCTTCTTCTGTCTTCTACATCTCCTTTCTATGATACTTCACAAATTCTGCTCATGTTCATTCCACACATCCTCATGAAGTCAGTCTGTTGTTGGCTGAAATTCCCTTGATTCTACTCTATTTTATCCATGTTGGATTCCATGAAATCAAACAAAACTACCAGATTAGAAACTACAAGAAAAAGAGGGAAACAAGACTTCTATATGATGTCCTTGAGTTTCCTGCCAATTTATAGTTCCTGCACAGTCTTTCCATTCCTGTTGGATTTGCAGCTATAATGATAACGTGCTTCCTCTAGGCTGTGCTGTTTTTATCATAAATACCTTCGCTTATACAGGTTCAAATGCGGGACCAGATGAACATTGTTTCCAAAATCTGATGACAGTATCCAAAAGGTTTAACGTATTATATTGAATGGAATTGGTGCAATTGCCATAATTGCCGCTGGATATGCCAGAATGCAGTTTTCCTGTGTGGAAAACACCCTTTTCTATGTAAGACTTTTACCTCTTATGCTTATAGTAAATATTTCTGTGTAAATTACCTTTAGCTGAAATATGGTTAATTAAGATTCACTCAATTTTATCAATCAGCAGAAAATTATAAGATTGTGTACAATAAATTTGAAAATACTGATGTATCTTACATATGTTGTTACATATTTTTTAATTTTTATAATTTCTAATTCACACCAGTAATGTAATAGCAGCCCATGAATAAAGAAAACCTTTTCCAGATGAAGATATACTTAGAGTAATGACCTTATTTTCAAGAAAAAATATTGCATTGCATTCAAAATTTGACAGTGGTGAAATTAAAAATAGAGTTACTTTCAAGTCAATATATCTGAAAGGTCTTTTAAAAATGTTTTGAATCTCAGTACTTAACAGTTGAATTGTTTTTGAAATCTGCTCAGAAAGGCATCTTTCACACCTAAGTGTTGGCACAGAAAAACTTTATTCAACCTGTGGTTTATTGTTTTCAATAAAAGTAAGAGGTCAAACCCAGATTAACAACTTAAAAATGTAACAAAGTCACATCACGACTGAAGTATGCTGTATATGCTTCTCCTGAGATACTAATGAGGGTTGATAGGTTTGTTAGGTTGATAGTTTAGGGAAAAAGATTAGTAAAAATGTTCAGGTTTTCACATCTAAGGTTTGATTACAGTATCAATAGTCTGGTTTGCCATGGTCTTTTCCCCTTGTGGAGCATTACTTCCTGAGACTCTGGTATTGGTTAATATTGAAAAATAATACAATTCCAAAAGAAATGAAATATTTGTCAAGACTGCTGAGAAACAGGGACCAAAGTGAAGAAAACAAGAATTTCGTTTTCAAATGGACTGGAATTTTGTCAGTGTTGCATTAAATTCCCTCACTTACTGCATAGCTCCAAACTTCTGCAACTGCCTTCTTTCTCCTTGGAAAAACATGATTTGAACTGTTTCATTAAAAAAGCAAAGACAAAAACATATCTTGAAATCCTGCATGAGCACTTTTTAAATGTTTGGAAGAGCATTTTTAAGATTGAAACTTCTTAAACCCAGGAAGAGCATTGCCAGCAGGTCGAGGGAGGTGATCATGCCTGGTGATGTGGCCACATCTGGAATGCTGTGTCCAGTTCTAGGCTCCTCAGTACAAGAGGGACATGGAACTCCAGGAGCCCACTGGAGGGCAACAAAGATGATTAGGGAACAGGAGCGCCTCATTTGTGAGGAAAGGCTGAGAGAACTGGCCCTGTTTAGCCTGGAGAAGACAAGACTGAGAGGCAACCTCATCGATGTGTGTAATTATCTGAAGGGAGGGTGTCAAGAGGATGGGCCAGGCTGTCCTTGGTGGTGCCCAGCAACAGGA
>VZTA01025944.1:0-56603 GCA_013398855.1 Mohoua ochrocephala | reverse complement strand
CCCCATCCCTGGAAGTGTTCAAGGCCAGGTTGGATGGTGCTTTGAGCAACCTGGTTTAGAAGAAGGTACCCCTGCCCATGGTAGGAGGTTTGGAACTAGATGATCTTCAAGGTTCTTTACAAAACAAAACATTCTATGATTCTATGATATTCTGCCTCTGAGCTATATAAAAATAAATTTTTAAGAAATCATACCACAGTCAGACATCGAGACATCCCACAGAGCCACTGTCTCTCCCTTGCAATATGCTAAGTTCCATAGCAAATCTTAGTAGCTGAGGCATGGGTGCTGACATGCAGTCTGGTTTATCTCAAGAAGGTAAATTCTTGCCAAGTAGTGTTGCTATACGTTTCCTAGGCTCGCTGCTGGCTTTTTAAAAACAACAATATGTGCTTAAAATGCAAAAGTAGTCAGAATATTGTAATATCAAGACTTGCTTGGAAGAATACTTTGCAATGTTTTCAGTAAGATTCTGCAGGACTTCTGGGAGTTGCTAGTTTCCTTAAACTAGCATGTATTTCTTTCTGTAACTTGTGCCTCATTTGTCTCATTTTCTTCCTCCACATTCTCCACTTGCTTTCTTTAATCCTGTTCCAAGGATTAAAGCATTTCTAGATTTTTTAAAATGTATTTGCTTGGTCATCTGCTCATTTTTATTTTATCTGTTACAGGTAACAGAGGGCTATCTATTCTGAGGCTTTTGAGATCATAGTTCTCCAAGATTATTTCTTGTATACCAGCAAAAATCCCATATAATTTAATAAATCTAACATAGACGAGTTGCTTGATAAAAACATTACTGTCAACAAGATAATAGAAAACTTTTACTTCGCAGTCCTTCTAGAATAATACTATTTGTGAAAGGAAAGCTAACACAAATGCTATTAAAATCTGTCATGATTTGCTTCTGCAAAGTGTTCTGGACTATATCACTTTGAGTGCTGTTAGTATATACAGCCATATCAAGCAGGTTAATTATAAAAAAACCCCTCTCTGCTGCATGGAAAATATTTTCCATTATATGATCACAGTGTGTATGATCAGTGATGAAATGAAAGTCTGATTTCCTACTGGTTGCAGTCAGATCAAAGACTTATACAAGCATAAATCAGTTCTGTAATAGATCCACTATTACCCAATATCACAGAGCTGGACAGCCTGTCTGTGTCTAAGAAACATCTGTTTTAGTAACTCTTCACACAAAGGTGCTTTCTCTTTCCATTTTAAACAAATAACCCTTTAGCCATTAGCTTTACATTTGAGGGAGTTACTACTACCTATCAGTAGGATGTCTGTTAACTTTTCCCAGTAATGATATTGGATGGGACTCTTTTGCCATAGCTATGAGAAGCTTCAGTGAGATGTGAATTTAACATAAATTCAGCCAGAAAATAAAAACTCTGTTGTCAGGAGCAATGAGTATAGCACCAGATAACAGAGGAAAACTTTATCATCTTTTTAAAAGCACCAAGATGCTCAGCCTTTTAAATACACCATTAGTTTAGATTGTCAGAGATTTGTTCTGGAAATTTCACATTACTTTTCTGATAATGAGATGATCATGAATAAGAAGACAGCAGAGCCACAGCTCAGGAGAGTATTTCAGTATGTCCCTGGGTTTAGAAACATGAGTACTCACGTCGGTGGGGTGATGTCCCAAAAGGCACATCTCTAAGTGCTATTCTGAACCAGTCTAAAAAACACCATCCTGCAGCCTACTGATACCTTGAGAAGAGGCTTGAAAATGTCCAGGATCTTCTGAAACTGATAGAAGTAGAACTTGGGAAGCTGCTCTCCTACACTTTCCAGGATTGTGTTCATATAGATTACTAGGATGGAAAATACCTGCCAAGCAGAGCTGTGTGAATGTTTAGGTGTTTGTAGCCTTGGCATTTACCATGCGATTAATGACGTGGATTTTCATAGCACTCCAGGAGACTGAGACATCTTCCATGTTTCCTTTCTACGGCAATCCCCGTTCACCCCCTTTTCCTAGCATCGGTTGCTTACAGCTCCCTCTCACCACCATGTGCTTCTCTATAAACCTTTGTATAAAGATTTCTTCAAAAGAAATGCTGTCTACCACTCCTCCAAGATTTTTCTAAAGTCATGTTACTTCCTTAGCAAATCAGTGGACCAGGTTCTTGACTTCAAGTGCATGCATTAAAGTTTGTGCAATACGGTCTCAGCATTCTCAGAGTGGACTTTTTGCCTCCTAGTCCTCTTTAAAATCCCAATAATATTCAAAGTGACTTATCAGTGAGTAATGGCAGCTACAAAAGATGATTTTCTACCTGTAAAACAAAATGGAAATACAGGTTGAAAGGAAAGGAACTCTGAAGATCATCTCTTCCAACTATCCATTCAAATTATGATCATTATTAGATCAAATCAGCTTTGGCTTAGCCCAGTTAGCCTTGAACTTCCTAGATTTGATGGGCCTCCTTGGAGATAAGCATTTTAACCCCTCTAATGGGGTGATATACATGACATTCCCTATAGCCTGGCAATTGAAAGCAAAATTTCATGTTTCTTGGAAAGAAGATGCTGTAAAGCAGCACTGGCAATGTCATCCTCTCCTGTGCACCCTGATATAACACTGGATTCCAGTCACTCCAGCCTATGTTAGAAGGGTTTTTACTCTATGGCTGAGGAAGAAACATCTGGTTTTATTATCTTCAGCAGTTTTTGGTGTTTGAGCATTGAAGAGATGGGATTGAAAAATAAACCTACATTTTAGATACATAAATGATGGAATTATTTTAAGAGGTTACTTTTATTCTTTAATCAAATATTTCTACATTATCTGCTCCTTTCACTGGCATTAGAAAACGATTTGTTGTGAAATGTGTGCATGGAGAGTATATTAAATAAACATAGAATTCTGACTTCTTCTAAATATGATTTGCAAAATCTATGCTTAAAAATGTGAGAGTTAATAAATGTGATTCTAAAATAAATAGTTTTACTCCTCACATCCTCTTATAACCCTTAGCATGCTGGGGACAAATGAAGTGGAGCTTCACAAAAAAAACATTTAAAACATGGCAATGGCTCAATTTTTTAACAGATCTCCACCTAGAAAAACATCTTTCACAAACTGTGAATCGAGACTGCTGTAAATCAAACAGTAACTCCATTGACCAATGTATGGAATGAAAGAAATTCCTATGGAATATAGGAAACTCTAGAAAGAGAAAGGTAGCTGCTAGAGCACTTTTTATAAAGAAAACAGTCAAGCAGTGTGTGCTTTGAAAAAAATCCTATTATTTTGCAATCATGTGTTAGATCTGATGTTGATTGAGACATTTAACATTTAGATGATATATTTAGCAGATGATGCTTTGCTGGGCTTCATTTTTTGAGTGAAAATACATTTTGTCATAAGTCAATCTGATTCACAAGCTAAACAATAAAGTTCTATTCATTTTTACCATCAAAATGAAAACTGAGAAATGAATTTTAAAAGTGGTTGTCAGGAACATGACTGTCATTAATACGTGCGATGAAATTACAAAGACGTGAAGCAGGGTTATGTTTAGGCATCCAGTTAATCTGCTTCCTCTTTCATCTTGGGATCTTCTTGGAAATTAAGTAAAAAATATGACAAATACTCAAAATTAATTTTAATTTACCTTTCCCAGGCTCTAAATTGTTAGATGTTGAAACTACATGTGTTCTGTAAAGCACTGTTTCTTTTCTGTAGTGGAGAATGTTTAGTTCACTGAAAAGAACGAACTCTGGGAAGTATAAATAGTGGAGTAATATATGCAATGTGAAAATCTCCTGTGGACTCGGTTATATTTCACAGTATCCAACAGAAAAGAAATTGAAAGAAAGGACTGAAAATGTGTCAGCTAAGCAGCATAATTTCAGCAGTGAAGACCCAATCCTCTGAAAGAGCTGAAGGATTTGTAATTTCACATAGAAGTAGGCTACAGAATTGGGCAATCCAGGAATATACAAATTTCAACATTAAGTTGAAAAACATTTGAGCATTAAGCTCATTAACTGAGCTCAAGGATCAATCCCATCTTATTGGCTTTACAGTACCAGCAAGGAGCCAAACAATTCCTGGCAAACTGTAAAGGCAGACTCTACAAAGCTAAACTGGAAATTTCTGCCTTAACATTAGGTGACAATGATGTTTTTATACAATTGCAGAAACCTTGGAATCTAAATTTATTGTATTGTTAAACCATGCCAGAATTACAATCCAAAGACTTCTGGCATGGCTTCATATTTTATTTTACAAAGAGATAATGTATATCAATGTATCTCTTAAAATAATTATTTTTATATCATAAGAATTGTGTCATACTGCTTTCATCAATTAAAAAAGGCTAATCAAAAAAAAGTTGTAAAACAAACACAAAATGGCTGCATGAAAATGCTCACAGTTCACAAGGTATTTCCAATCCCTCTTGAGGGATTTTCTTTGGCCTGAACAAAGTCTCCTTTTCACTCAAAAATGGCACAGTCAATTAATTTCATTGGTGACTAGGGTAAGCAAACGCTGCAGTCCTGTTAGCTGTTAATGACCCAACAGTAAAATAAATATTCCTTTCCAAAGGGAAGTATGGTTTTTTTCCAGTTGTCCATGGAGGGCCTGGCCTTTGTTTTTCACTTTTCAGCATGTTATTTCACTGCCTTGTGTCCACTGTTTGTTGTTGGCTTGGGTTTTTTTCAGGAGAGTAAACCACACCCATTCCTGCTTGAAGTGCTCCACATCTCCTTCATGCTTGTTGCACTTGGATGCAGGAAGCGTGCCAGAGAATTAGGCTTCTGTTTTTATTCTCTTCCACTACTGGACTAAGTACAAATACAAGGGTTCATTTCAGACCTGTCTCAGTGGAAATGAATGAGCAATAAATATCCAATCTTTAGTCCGGAATATCTATAGCTGCCACATAGGCAAAACCGGATCAAGCAGCACAAGGCCTCCCCTGCTCTTAGCAAACACTTCACCAGCTGCTTCAAAAGTAGACTGAGCAGCTCTTGTTCAAAAAAATAAAATCTGCTACAACATACTGTTCTAATATTTATGGGAATTCCAGAGTGGTTGCATAATTTGAATTAATTTGTCACACAATGTTTCGGTTCATGTAGTCTCAGAAAGAATTTTTTTGTCATTATATAGTGACAACTGGATAAGTTAATTTTTTTTTAAAGTGTGTTTATATGTACAAACATATCTACACACACATGTAGCTCAGCAGCTTTGATCAAGAGCAGAATTCATGTTTGTAGGCTTTTGGTGCATCACCTGCTATCATGGTTAACTGCCTGAGCAGTCTGGCAGTTTGCACAGCAAGATTTATTCAGTCTTTGGCTTTTAGACAATCTCTCCTTAGTGGCACATTATGTTGAAAATAAAGGGGGACTTCCAAGTGGGAAGTCAATCAGTGTCTCTTTTCACTATGAAAAGCATGGAAATTAAAGGACCAAAAAAAAAGAGGAAAATAAATAATTTAGAATCTATTCATTTGTAGATTGAAGGGGGACCTGTGGAAGTCATCTGGTCCAGTCCCCCTGCTCACTCGTTGCCCAGATCATGTCCAGACCACCTTTTAATATCTTTAAGGAAGATGATTCCACAAACTCCCTGCATAACCTGTGTCAGTGCTTAGTCACCCTCACAGTGAGAAAGTGTTCCCTCATGCTCAGAGGGTTTCCTGTGTTTCAGTTTGTGCCCATCACCTCTTTTCCAGTCCACAGGGACCACTGAAAAGAGTCTGGCTCCATCCTCTTTCCACCTTCATGTTTTTATATAAATTAGTAAGAGCATAATAATAAGGTCCTGTGAGTCAGATCCTTGGCACTTCTTTGAGAAAGTTGCCTCTAATAGCTACAAATATAGGAGACATCAGAGGATCCAAGCTCCCTTTTCTCCAGCCCATTTTCCTGTGGAAAACACGCGTGAGTGTGTGTAAAAATATGTATATATATGAAGAAGCTCTGTCAGGTTCTTTATAGCTCGTTGTTCTTTGCTTACAAGGAATTCTTTGCTACAACACAAAGTCTTTGACAATGTGATCAAACCAATGGACGAGGGTACCACTTTCTCCAAAAGCGTTTATGAAGACAAGAAAGAAGTCATAAATAGAAGGAAAATGGTGAAAGCATCCATTCCTTTATATCTACATGTATTATGTTGCCATTCAAACACAGCACTGCTTCATGAGTAGATTGTTTACTAGCAGATGCTGCCATTAACTGTGTTTCTAGGTAAGTATTACTTTTTGTAATTGATAGCAGCTACTATTAACCACCAAAAATTGCCAAGTAAGATGGATAAACATACTGGCGGCATTGCTGGTATTTCTTTTGAACTCTGTTTTTCCTGCCAATCAGAATGTGTATCTTTCTGTTCATTCCCTTTCAATCTGGCACAGAACAGGGACACAGTTCTAGATATCTACTAAGTGTTTTTTAAAAACCTGTCTTTATTTTCTGGCCTACCAGAATTCACTAGGTTACTTCAGGACACTGCAGATGTTCAAATTCCAGATATGAGAGCGTAGCCAAATGCATTAATATCTGTGTGACTTTGGCTGTGTGGTCATGTAACAGAACCACAAAATTTCAGCTGCAGAAAGAGACATCCTGTCAGCTCCAAGATAAACCTCTTGCCCTTTTGAGTCTGAAGTTCTGTAGTTGCATTCTATAAGCTGAAATAATTTTATGATACTTCTCCTTTCTTTAAAATAACAGAAAAGCCCCTACTTATGACCTCACAGGCTGTATCAGCTAGTTCCTTGGTGTTACTCCAAAGCAAACAACGCAGCTGCCAGACAGACCACTGGGAACTGACCTGGCTTACAAAGAAGCTAATCCGTATGGAAAAGTTCTTGGGGACAGAGAGTGTGGAAATGAATACATTGGATCTCTGTATTGCAAATTTCAGTATTCTGTTTATATCTTCTGCATTCAGCTGCAATGTTCATGTCAAATTGTAATTTATGTTTCTATGGAACATACTTAGCATTTAAACAAGAGGGTGATGATTAAATAAGAAAGTAATGACATAACTGATGAATACAAGTTTGGGTTTGCCATCAGCCATATGTTTCCACACTTGCAGAGTCTCACTTTGGGTATTGAGAGTAGCTGCTGTATTATATAAAATTGTCACAGCTGTACTAAAAGCAACAGAACTACCATGATTCACCCCATGTGAAAATTGATTACACTTCTTTGGTTTTTTTGACTGTATGTACAGAGCTCCTGAGAATCAAAAGAACAATTTAAAAGCAATCTCTTCTCCTCAATTTTCATAACTGTTTCAGGTTTAGCCTATTACAATATGATTCTGCTGTTCCTTGAATGCTTTTTATTACTGCCACATTTTGTGCATGTACAAAGAAGGTCAAAGCTCACTGAATGTAAACTGAAGTCCTAATGTTCAGCTTCCAGGGAATGAACCTGAACATATTGAGGTTTTTTTTTTGGCAGGATTTGTGACCTATGGATGCCAGAAGAGGTTATCTCTATGATTCCAGAGCAGTCATATTAATTGCTACATGCCCAGAAAAGTGTGCATTGGTATTACTATTCAATTACTGGAATAGTTTGTAAAACAAAACAAAACGAAAACATATAAACTTAATATTCTTTTCAAAGACTGGTAAGAGAGGGGGAATAATTAGATCCTGTTCACCTTAAGTTTTCTTGATAGGTCTGCAAATGTAAGTAGAGAACGGGAGACAGAGAGGGGAGGTTTGGAGGATTGCTGTGACATTTTTGTTGATGAGAATGTTGACAGACTCAGAAGAGACTGAAGGCTTTGGTGCCTGTTGGCCTTATAGAAGCTCATTACTGTTCACAGGTCTGGCAGGACGTGCAGCATATGCCAGAGAACAAGATTAAGCTGCGGTACATTCTCAGGGAATAGGGCTACAAATGTTGCTACTGCCTACAACATTTGTCATAAAGCCTACGGTTTGAAAAATGCCTCCTGAAGCTGCAGCTCAGCACATTGGATGGCATGTCTTTGTCCAGTGGTTTTGGCAAGAAGCTGATAAACAAAGTCAGAACAAAGATGAGGTAGTATTTGACTACATATGGCATGGTGGAGGAGGAAAGTGATTCCAGCCAATGGTGGAAGAAAAAGGAGGTGAGAGCAGACAGCTGAAAGATCTGGAGAACTCACTGCTCAGAACATGGAAAACAGCCTTTAGGCGGCATAATGCTCTAATTTCCACTACCTGGAGACTTCCATTGGAGTCTGATGCATCAAAGGGGCATGCTTTAATTCAGACCTAATTAAAATTTTATGCGACATGGTTGCGCTATTACTAACACACAGCTGTGCTTATCATGAGTGAAATTGGTGAAACCAGTGTCTTAAAATACAAATGAGGGCTCTGACGGTGAAAATAAAGAGCAAAGCATATAATCAAAGCCAAAAAATGCCAATAACGTTGTAGTTTGTTGCTTATTATGTGAGTTTCTTTTTTTGACTTTCTGAATCTTCAGTTCAAACAAGCATTAAGAAAAACACAATAAATGCTAAGGATATCACTCTTTCTTATTCTTGTCACAATGCTAATGGCCTTGAAAAAGTAACCTTTGAAATTTAAGCCAGAAGAACAACATTTTGTGTCAACCAACTTTTTAAAAGCAGAAGGCCGATATGCCAACACATTTTAAATGGATTTATAAATATTGGATACAGATGTAAATCAGCTATATTCTCCAAGTTAGGGACAGCATGCAGCTGAGACTTCTCTGGGAAAGACTTTCAACTGTATATCAAGACCTAAGAATTACTGCTGTATGCTACTTTTATCTTTTTGTCTGTTTTTAGCTCTTGTCTCAAATAACATTTGAGTGAATTAAAAATATAATATTTACCAAAAAAAAGACTTTGTCTGTTCCCTATATACTCTGGAGTAAATGAAATTATTTTTGGCCATGCACATGTAAAACATAATATATTCTCTGTGTGATTAAAAAAAAAAGTTCATTTTTTTCCCCTTTGGTCATACAGCTTTAAATCCTGAATAAAATATAACAGATGTTTCAGCCTATTCTAGGCTGAAGCTATTGATTAATTCACGTTGTATGCAAGCAGTGGAGAACTGCTCAGGAGGGCAATAAGGTGCACAGGCATTAGAATTAGTTCAATAATTCCGCATGATAGTAGAGCTATTAAAATTAATGGTAACAAGCTGGAAAATGTGCTATCTTCTTCACTTTGAGTCAGTGATCTTACAGTTAATTATGATCTACCAGGCAATCTGGTCTCTCTGATTTAGTCGTCAGGCAGTGATCATTGACGTCAGAGCTAGATAACTCAAGCTTTGGTACACGTAGAAAATCTTATTTACGTGCTAGAGTCTGATTAAAACAGTGAATTGCATTGATGAAAGTTCTGATCCATGGGGCTGTTCCAATGTTGCCACACTGCTCCTGTCATATTTCCTTGCAAATAGCACAAGAGAAATGCATTTTTGAATCAAGGTGGAAGCTTGTTTCAACTCTCTCAAGTTTCTCAAGTGCCTGCTTGAGACTGCGTTTTGGGTCATGTGATGAGGGGTAGATAGGGATGGAGTGAAAAGGGGGAATACATGACTGAAAATGCAGCTACACTATGAGGAAAAACTTCTGGTCATCATCTACACAAAATAACAAAAGCCATAGCATGGTCGCTTTCTTCACGATGTCTTTTTGGAAAAAAATTTTTTTTAGAAGTCCACTTTATTGGTGTTCCATGGCAGTATGTCAGTTAAAATAAAAAAATATGATGAATCTTGTTCGAAGAACTGGTTGAAGCTTTCGGAGCTATCTGACAGAGACAGCAGTGAGTAGGTCTATATTTGAGGATTTTTTCTGAACTTCTAGCATTTCTGGTTGTGAAGAAAGTCCCAAAACCACAGATAACGTAACGAATAAGGCTATGGGCATTTGAAGCCAGGCGAAAGTAAAGTCACTGCACTGCATTACTCCATCTCTATGAATGGCTTGAAATACCTATATCCAGCATGTCATTTTTATTTCATTCATCTTCTAAAGAAAACTTCTATATTCTTCTTAAGAAAGATAGCAATTCCTCTAATAGATGCTTTGCAAAATATTTGTTTATGAAGTCATGTAGCTGAAATCAGATTTGCTTAGTTTAATGTTGCATGGGACCATGTGTGAGGTCCCCAGTGGGAAATGTGTGGTTTGTAAGTAGTAAAAGCAGTTACTCCACTGAACTGAAAAAAAGAACCCGTTGTATTTGTGTTCAAGAGGATATCTGTAGGCAGGTATTACAGCGATGCTTTAACTCGGTTTCACTTGGAAATAATGCAAATATTATTGCAGCACGTGTCTGTGCAATGATTTCTGAGTCTGCTTTGAGTCTGAACTTCTATGCGCCAAATTTGACAAAGACACAGAGGCCTGATGGCCATTAAATCCTTACAAACCTCATGGATCAGGAACAGAGTAAGGGTGGGAAATGCACTTGTGTCTCCGCTTAGAGCAGGACTGTTTGGAGAACCAACATATTTGCATAAGTTGTCTTAAATGCTGGAAAAGCTTTAGTGAGTGCTTACCCTTTCCTGGCAACAGAATCCAATCATAACACAAAATTCTGGGAATTTATATCAAGAAATCGTTTCAAAACCAGAAGGTCTTTCACTTAGCCAGGATTTCGACCTAGAGCTTTTTGACTAGAAATGACATTTTTATGATATCTTGTTTAAAATCAATCAACTTCTAAAAAAATTCAGTGCATTTACTGGGGAAATGCAAAAAAACCCAGGAGCACAAGAAAAGCATATGTGATTTATACTAAGATATAGAAGTACTGTAACACAGCTCTTGGGAAATGAAATTCTTGGGAAAAAGGAAGATGGAAAAAGAAGGATTATGTTGGCTGGATTTTATTTCTACATTTTTACTGGTGCATTCATGCTATAAAAGCATTTAGCTGTCAGAAATGTTGATGTCCAATAGAAGACACACTTTAAGTATTTACTGTTCCCATATCATCTACCTCACAGTCTTTTTTAAACTTCTCTGAATCCTGGCCATTTATAAATCAAATCTATTAGCTACTAAATCCAGTTATGTAAAGAATACACGAGAATACACTTAGAAGGATAAAAAGTAATCATAAATATCAGGTGCATAAATTTAAGAACATTTGTGAAAGGGATGCTCCTGGAAGGCAATACAAGTCCTCCTAAGGACTTGAAAATAAAACATTAGTAACAAAACATCAGCTTTCATTGCTTAACATAAAAGGATGGATAGCTTAGTCATCTGAGAGAGGGACACTGTCCACCAGGTCTCAAAGTGCTGTGGAAGAGTCAAGGATGTATACAAAAAATCCTCTAGTTTTTGTTACCTCACTTGGTTTATAGCCCTTAATTTTTAAAAACAAAGAACACCACCAACAACAAAACCTCAAAACAACAAAAGACCAAAACAAACAATCCAAAACATAACCTCAGTTATTGCAATATTTTTATTTTTCTGTTCTCATCTAGTCTGAACGGGAATGAAGTGATTTTCTACTCTCAGCTTAGCTGAATGAGGAGGGTCTCATAGTGCTTCACCTAAAGCTCTGACGATGTGTTATAGATGTGTCAGCCTCCATCACAGAGAGGCCATGACAGACTGTAGAAGCTACAAAAATGTCTATCAGCGCTTTGTTTCTCTCATGTTCCGCTCAAAAACTCCCTGCAGGCAGCCTTTCCAGCCATATTGGAGATAAAGCTTGTCCTTGGGTGTTCTTGGGTAGGGTCTGCTCGCAAGATCAAACTGCACACAGTGTACAAAGCTGGCCTGAAGGCTCACTGAACATACAGACTTTTACTGCTGTGATGAAACAGATGTCCTGAAAGTGGGATGAGCAGGGAGCATGACCTCTGTCTTCTTACACAGGCACTGACTACGCACGTGATTGTCTGGAGCAGGATTTCCTGACGGGAGAGAGTTTTCTGGGTCATTCAAAGTGTCAGAGGAAAAGCTGGAAGGCATGATACTCATGGGAACTGCAGGGAGAAGGTAGTGTTCGGGTCATTCCGGTAGGAGGAGCGAAGGAGAATTTCTGGTTGACGGTTTCTAATTTTCATCGAGCAAATTGTAACTCACAAATCCCACCTGCCCATATCCTTCTTACGCCCCTGTTCTATGACAGAACCTTGTAGAGGAGACAGGGTCTAGCAAAGACAGCAGGGGCAACTGCAGGAGCTGCTGATTAAGTGTCCTCTATCCTTGTTTCCCATTCAATCTCTTTATATGGGATGAGAATTTATATTGAGGTCAGTGTGCCAGACTATGTCAGTGTCTGTTTTTCCACATTTGGGCAGAGACTCTCTTCTGGCATGTACAACTGTTAAATCTAGGAAAGTGCCCGCTGCCTCTGCCAGTATTTTAAAAGTGAACTGTCTTCATCATCTTAGAAATACATTTTTTTTTGCAATGAGGTTGTTGGTCATGACCTTGCAAGAATTTTCTCCCTGAAAATTCAAGATAAAGAAGAGAGAGGGAAAGAGAAAACAAGAACAGCAATGTATTTCCCGCCCCCAAAGAAAATACACAGAAGACAATGTACTTTGATATCCAAGGTCGTTGTGAAAGAAGAAGGGCAGCATGATAATTCACATCTGCTTTGTGATGGATGTAATGGAAATTAAAACATCCTAGCTTAGAAGTTGTAAAAGAGCTTGCACAGCAGACACTGACACTGGTGATTCATAAGCAATGTTCTCTCCTCAGCCAAAGCTCCCATCTGATTTATGAAGTGCTGTGTTGCTTCCTAGTGGTGAAATGCAAGAGCTCCTGCTCTCCTGCCGTCATTAAAGTCCACTTGTCCCTCTAGCTGGCAATCAGACTGCCCATATCACAGTTACACACGTGCACCACACACAGATTTTATTTCATTAAGTCATTGTCCAACCTGGTCATAGGTGCCTACTATCGGACAGCTGCAATATTCGATGCAGACTCTGTAATTCTTATACTGGCTAATTTTGTCGAGTTATCTTTAGGAGGCTGGATGTCCTAGCAAGTCTGGAAATCTATTTTCATTAAGGGCATCTGTGCTATTTGCCTTTGCACTAATGCATATGGAATATATGGAAAATATGCAATTGTAAAGAAAAAAGTCCAGAACTTAATGGACTTGGTACATCCCCAAAGGATTAGCATGAGAAAAAGGACACCTTTCACGGGTTATTAAATGGCTCAAAAGGCCTCATAAGCAGAGTATGAACCTGGCATGGTAGGAGTAGAGCAAGTCCAGAGATGCGTCAGGGGGCTGCAAACTCAGAAAGAGAAACAGGACTCTCAGTTTCTAGATAGTGGTTTCAGTCTCTTGACCTGGTTAACAGCTCAGTTAGCTTTGCCTCACTACTAGAGTTGAATTGCTGACTATTTCCCACTTTTCCCTCTCATCTCTTTCTGAGGAAAGAAGGACAATGACTATTTAGTGTCTATCATGTATTTTGCATTCTCTACTGCTGTGGCTCAAAGAAACCGGTGTGTTTGAAACATAGATTTTTGTCCTTATAGGAGAACAGTTCAATGAGTACACATTAAAAATCCTTGGGTTTATGTACAAAAAAAAAAAGGTTCACAAAAATATATGGAAGATCTTCTAGTCCAGTAACTGACAAAATAATGAGAAAATAATGCAGTATTAGATCAGGAAAAACAAAAAAAAAAAAAAAGAAAAGAAAAACAGAAAAACGGACTGTATGGAAGACAGCATTTTGGTGGTGGTGGTGGTTACTTTGAAAGCATTGTAATGAAATAAACTTTCTCAAACAAGTTAAAATGGGCGGGAGAAGGGAACCCCCAAACAGTACTTTATGCAAAGCAGATGTCTGTTTAACCAACGCTGTTCCGTCACTTTCGCCCAGTAGAGGGCAGAATGGCAATGACGTAAAAGCAGGAGCTGGCAGAAAGTGTTGGAAAGCGGTTTTCACAAAGGCATGCCGGCCCTGCTCTGGAGTGAGTACCTCAGCTCCTGCTGGCTGCAGCCTGATTTCTGAGTGTGCAACACCACTAGAAAGCGCTTCTGAGGTTTCCTGAGGCATCTGGAAGGAAATGTTGCAGCCTTTAATACCAATATTCTATCCGTGTTTTCCAACAGTGTATTAATGGCAGCTAAAAATGTGTTTAAGCCGGGAAAGCAGAGCCAATGCTGTTTTTCCTGGTAGCAGCAATGATGCTGGCCTCTTCCATTTCATGCAGCACATGTGGGACTGTGTTACAATATTCTCCTTCTTTTTCTCTTTGCAGTACTTGATTAAATTTTATTTGGTAGATGTGGAAATCCTTCTCTGCTTAATGGAATTGCTATAAATATTTCTTGTTAACTGCAAAATAAAAGCACTTTGGCAGCAGTGAAGAAGAAATTTTCTTACTGCACCTCGTAACTGCACTCAGTTTAAAATGATGTTCTATTACAGTTACAGCATCTCTTTGAATGCAAAGTAGAGGCAGCAGAGGCGCTGCTGAGTTGAGACGGAGATGGTTTATTTATGCTGCTGGAAAGGGAGCTTACAGCCTGGAGTTATGATTATTTGGACTGGAAGAGGACAGGGAAGCAGGGTCAGCTTGGCTCAAGTTTGCAGACAGAGAAGTGCCTGATCTTGGCTGCTCTGAGCCTGGTTTGGTTATGAAAGCCTTTGTAGAACGTTGCTTTTATCCCATTTCCTTAAAAGAACGGGAAAAGGAGCTGCCAGCAAGGCTCATGCAGCAGTGGATAGCAGTGAAATGAGGATTTTCTTGCACAGGACGAAAGTCAATGACCACGGAGTGAATGGACTTTTACAGGCATGGGCCAGGAGCAGCTCCAACAAAAGTGTCTGGAGAGGAACAGGGGGAAACACTAGGTGAAGTTAAGCTAAAAATAAAGGGAAAATAATAATTTCATTCAAAAGCCAGCACCCATCCCACTCCCATTTCTGTGGAGCCATCCAAGCGCTCTCTTGAGTGAGTTAAAAACAGCTGTCATAGTCTTAGCAACAGGGTAGTTGACTTCTTACATTTAGCAAATAACATCCACTTGAGCATGTTATTCTAACCCTTACGTACCCATCATGGTTCATTAACATGGAGCATAATTGGGCTAAATGTGGCAGTTGATTTATCTGTATAATTGTGTTAGCAGGCATGTCTAGCTAAAAACATAATAGAAAATATAAATGGGACAATCATTAAAATATCAGCTGAATTAATATTACTGCTAAAATTTAAGTGGTTGGGGCCAAATATGACAAACATTTGTAACTTCAGTCTTTGCATTCATGTAGTTGAGATAGGCCAGCTCAAGCATCTTCTCACAGCAAGGAAGACAACAGCAGTGTGTTCATTTTGCAGTAGTATGACTTGGGTTGGTCTCACCATACCAGTGCCAATCATGCTCTTTTGCTCAAAGGACTTGTCAATATTGCTTTTATTTTATTTTTTTCAGACTTGGGGCATTAGAACCGTATATTTTAAAATGAGGCTGAGATGAGTAATTCTGTCTATATCAGAGGTGAGGGCCTTGCCTTCGAACTCTGCTTCTGTTATATTTTCTAGTGGTGAAACCATGGATAAAAGTACACTGACAAACAGTGTCCTGTCTGTAGCCCTTGACTCTGTTGTAGGAGTTTCCCAAAGCCTGTGTGACAGCGTGCTTTATACCACCTTTGAAGTCAGGTCGTGTCGAAGTGTGGTGTATCAGCTAGAAACAGGGACTGTGGGTATTCCGAGTTTTATATGAGCTCTTGTAGACAAGAGGAAATACAAATACCCTACTCCAAGGGAATAATCTTGTGTTTTAAATTACTATTTGTAAGAAAATTCCAGATTCTCGTCATATTCCTAAGTAGCTTTTAATATAACATCCTGATAGCATCTTCTCTGCAGAAGAGAAAGATTTTGGGAGACTTTATAGCAAGTTCCAGCACCTAAAGGAGCCTACGAGAGAGCTGGAGAGGGACTTCTCCCAAGGGCATGTAGTTGTCAAACACGAAAACTGAAGGGTCGGTTTAGATTAGATATTAGGAAGCTGTTCCTTCCTTACAAGGGTGGTGAGGCCCTGGCACGAGTTGCCCAGAGAAGTCGTGGATGCCTCATCCCTGGAAGTCTTCAAGGACAGGTTGGATGGGGCTCTGAACAGCCAGGTCCAGTGAAATGTGTCCCTATCCATGGCAGAGGGGCTGGAGCTACATGACTTTTAAGGTCCCTTCCAACCCAAAGAATTCTATCATTCTATGATGCAGCTTGATCACCCAAGGGTTTTGGATCAGGCCTAGCATTGAGACTACCCTGCTCCATGAGAGAAAACATGAGGAGGAGGCAACCAGGACAAAGTCACACATGTGCACAGTCCAGAGATCAGTGCTGCAGGTGCTAGAAACTGCATCTGAAAGAAGGCTCCTAACCAAAAAGTCACAGATGGGTGTAATAAGCTAAATTATACGAATGTGGACCTCTGCCTCTATTCCCATTTATGACATAGAAATACTGTGTTTGTGCTTAACATCTAAAACAAACGTAGTAGGCCTCCAAGCAGGTAGGTTTTTTCTTTCCTCTATACATCATCCCTTGTGAGCAGTGAAAAAGTATTTTGGATCCCACAGATTTGAAATTCCACCCTGCCTAAGTGATTACATCCAAAAATTGCAATAAAAGGAAAAAAACCCAACAACCTAACCCCTACTATTGTCATCTGCAGTCTTGAAACACTCCATCTACTGACTTACAGGATGATCTTTGCAACCCACTGGTGCTTCTGAAATGGTCCCTGAAGCTACTCAGTGGGAATGGCCAGATATCAGCAAATTCTGTAACAATTCCTACTATAACATGCAGTAACAAATAGCAATAAATGCAAAGTAAAGCACAACTCATAGCTCTAAATTATAAAAATACCATCCCAATTTATGGGGTTCTACTTGTTGAGATAAAATATAGCTAGTATCAAAGCACCTTCCAGTGCCCTAGGTCTAGGAAACATGAATATAAGTGGGATGAATTCTGGATGCTCCCCAATATCCAGTGCCTTAGTAGTGTTTGAAACAAAACTATTCTGGTGCAACATAGTGCTCTGGCTTAAAAGTACTTAAAATAGCATAGCATTTACCTATTTATGTAAGGGAATAAGAGAGTATTTTTATTCCAACATAACCACGTTAGGGAGACATTAATTTTGTCAGAGATAATTGAAAACCTGTGGCTGTAGGTCTGTATTCTGCTTCTAACTGTGTCTCTAGGTCCTCATAAATCCATTAAGAGCGGGATATGAGCCATAAGTACAGAATTCGGCTAGACGCTTTTTGTTTTGTTTTGATTTTCTGCAGTGGATAGGTGCAAGCTTCTACCCCAGCCTTACTGAAGCTCAGACTTTTGCTGGGCCTTCTGACTTATTTTACTCAAATGAAAATCCTGATTCTTTGCTGTCTTTTGCTGCCACCTTTTGCAAATACATTTTGTTTGTCTCAGAGGCTGTGCTAAAAGAGCTCATGTTTGGGGCTCTGTGTGTTACTGTTGGGTGACTGGGAAACTGCAACTAGACTGCAGCTCCACACATTGTGTGGAGAGAATGAACAGGCTCATTTCCAATCACCAAATCTTCCCTTGAGAACTGGAAATGGGAATCTACAGTTCTATTTATTAATTTCGCTCCTAGGGTGCATCCTTCTGTCCAAGCCTGATTGCTGGACACCTTAGTGTTTAAAACGCGCCCGCGCAGGTTCTGGTGCTGGGTGGCACAGCTGCTGCGTGTTCCACAAGGCCCCTTCTCGGAGTCTCTGGAGAGGCCAGACCTCTGCTAGCCAGCTGTACCCGACCCATGGCTGCTATGGCCTGCACCTCCCTGCGCATGATGGTTTCGGCACCCCAGAGGTGGGGAGGTGTCTCTCGGACTGGTCGCCATTGATTTTATTATGTGAACCCCCCGAGAAAGGAGAGGGTCCACACGGTGACCCAGGAACCAAGAGAGCGAACTTCCGTTTGGCTGGGGGTTATGAGGGGGTCCCGAAGGGGCGGGGTGATACAGGACAGCCAATGGGGAGAGAGGGAGAAAAGGGCGGGTGTTACAAAGCAACCGATGGGAGCAGAGGGGCAGGCATGGGGGTTTGGTTGCATGTTGCAGGGGTACATGAATATGCATAAGAGTGGATGGGCAAGGCTTTCTCCAGTAAACCAAGAAAGGTCTTTCTTTGGACCAAATCATGGTCTTTGATCTCTTTTTTACCTCCCCGATCTCAGCTCACTGCAACACCTTAGATATTGTCCATCTCCTTTCTTGGTCACTTTACCATGACTCTTTGGATGTAGGTTTGGTATCTGTGTAGGGTTCCTATACTATCCTTCAAGTCTACTACTTTCCTTAACTTCTTACCCTTGTGTAATGGCGTCCGTATTTTGTTTGTACTGGAGGTTCCTTTATGTGTATGTATGTGTGAATAGAAAACATGACCCAATATTAGACTCACAATTGAAATATTGTTGGCTGTGTTTGGCCAGAAAAGAAGTATATCCACTTCTCAAGCTATTTGGAAGGGGAAAAAAAATCTGTCTGGCAAAGCATTTAAAAGTGCCAAAGGGATTTTTCCAGATGAGGAGTTAGTTTTTCTGTTTCTAAACAAAACATCTATACATTCAAAAATATTTCAGGGCAATTGTTTCTGTATGAAGCACATCAGCCTATTTTTCAGTTAATGAGTTCCCCCTGGAGGCGTTCAAAAGGTGTGTGGGTGTGGCAATTGGGGACATGGTTTAGTGGTGAACACACTGGGGCTGGGTTAACATTTGGACTCAAATATCTTGGAGGCCTTTTCCAACCTTTATGATTCTTTGATTACAAAGTACAGAGAAGAAGATAGATTAGGATTCATTTCAACTGTGCTATAACATCTTTGGCACAGGAAGGACACTTTACAATTTCTTTGTAAAGCCACTAGTACAATGGAAAACACTTTGCCAGTCCAGGCTGGCATATTTATTGCATATGAGCAATAAATAGCAGAAGTACATTGCAGCTGAAGAAATTCTCCAGCTCTTCATCAGAACCAGCTTGCCAGTTTACCGAGCAAAGAGTAAGATTCTTTTATTTTGCCTGATTTCAATCAAGTATTTTAAGCAAAGTTTTTGAGTTCATTCTGTTTGCAGTATTCAGATGGACTGTCGTACCTTTTCCATTACTATTCCATTTGGATTTATTCAGCCTGTATATATAGCCATTACAGTCACAGGTAACCGAATAAATTTAAAAATCGAAAGAGGATTTCTGTATAGATTCTGACCTGAATCGCTCATTATGGTTAAAAATGTTACTTTTTTTTGCTTGCTTTTACTTCTTAGAAGACAAAAATTGGTAGTTCTGTTTCTGGTATGCTGCTAGAGTGTGCCTTCCCCAGGTTCTAGTTAGAATTGGGTGCAGATGCTTAGCTGTTGTCATTGCTCCTTCATTGCCTGGTAGGTGTTGTCTCTCTGGGAAGAGATAATAATTCTGCCTGCTTGCCAAAGCATAAATACTCTCATTTCAAAACTGAGTTTTGATTGCTGACGAGTATTTGTTATGTATGCAGTGCAATTAAGGAGATAAATGTGAAAATAGGGCATGAATAAAATCTAACCTCTGTTGTAGACGCAGGTAACTGCAAGGGCTAAAGTAAATCCACTGCAAACTTTATCCTGTTTTGTGAAACTGTGCCATGCCGTTTGTAGAGAACTATTGCTGTCTTCGTGACGAGAAAGGATCTCAATTTATTTAAGAAAACAAGTGCTGCTCGTTTTCCACTGAATCCACTATGCAAGCACATTCAGCATTTTCTGCAGTTTATGGGCAGCTGAAGTAAATACATGCTGCAGGAATTCCTTGTTGCCATTCAATTTCACCAAATGCTTACATGTGCCTTCCTTTAACATACGAGTAACCTCCGTTAGTCAAAGGACAAAGAATGATGTGCGTACATAGCTAGATGTGTTTGAGCACTACCTGGACTGTGGCCTGAAGCATCAGAAGTATGTTCCTGGTATTATAACACTGCATTTCAGTTATTCAGGCCTTTCTTAAATCAGGTAAATTAAATGGGCTTTGTGTACCTCAAGGATAAATAACATGTTTTTTCTCGTGCACAGAACGAGGCTCAAAAGGACACCTTGACCTCACGGAGTTGATAGGAGTTCCTCTTCCTCCTTCCGTCTACTTTGTCACGGGCTATGGAGGGTTCCCAGCTTACAGCTTTGGTCCAGATTCCAACATTGGCCGACTGACCAGTGCTATAATACCATCGCCTTTCTACAGAGATTTCGCTATTGTGGTTACTGTGAAACCAAACAGTGATCGTGGAGGAGTGCTCTTTGCAATCACAGATGCCTTCCAGAAAACAATCTACCTGGGACTGAGGATTTCACCAGTTGATGACAGCACCCAGAGAATAATCATGTACTACACAGAGCCTGGATCCCATATCTCCCGAGAGGCTGCATCCTTTAAAGTGCCAGTGATGACAAATAGGTGGAATAGGTTTACAGTGGCTGTTGAGGGAAATGATGTTGCTTTGTTCATGGACTGTGAAGAATATCAGAGGCTTCAGTTTCAAAGGTCTGCTCGAACCCTGGTATTTGAGTCTGGCTCTGGGATATTTGTTGGTAATGCAGGAGCCACAGGATTGGAAAAGTTCACAGTAAGTGCTGTCTGATAAATTCACATTCCTCAGTGTTTAATGCATGTGCTTGCTACCGAAGAAAACCCGCTTACAATGGTTATATCCCAAATGAGGGTCAAATCACATGGCTTATATTTTCCAGACCTAGCTAGGGTTTGGGCAGTGCAGTTATATAACCCCTGGTTTAAAATACAAATGTCCTGAGATCCTCAGAAGTTTATTAATAGTCCAGCTATTAAGCTCAATCTTCTGTTTGAATATTAGAGATTTCAAAGTAAATATGTCACATAAGTTTTTATGGCCTTTCTAAGAAGGAGAGATTCAGAGAAACTACTTTCTTAATTTCTGAGAATACCTTACTATTAAGTGAATGTTTTAAATTCTTATTAGTTAGTTATTCGCATTCAACATCGGAAAGAGAATGATATCGTCAAAGACAAAGATAGTTGGAAGATAAATGTGTATTTTTATAATTTCTATATTATTTGAAGCTTATCAGGTGCTTTTGGAAATAGAATACACCAAAACCGCTACTACAAGGCTTCCAAGCCTTCTTAGCTTGAGTGCAAGCATCCTTCCTGCTGCATCCTGACTGAAATTCTCACCCACTGAGAGCAGTCACTATGTGTGAGATCAACTCATTGTCACATAGAAAAGGTCATACTTTATCTGTCTTACTTATGTATTTCCTGTACTTCAGAACTTGTACTGTGTTTTGTGAGAGTAATGTCTCTTCTAAATCAGTAAAGCAGCAGCACAAAACAGAGCGGATCCTTTTCTTTAGGGAATGTTCTTTCCAATGTTCAGGGGTACTGGCAGGTTGTGAGCTCCATCTGGTGAGCAGCAAATTTAATGTATTTTTAACATTTTTCTGACTAGACTCATGCACCTAGAATTACAGAACTATATTGATTAGAAGCAAATAAGGGGTCAAAAGTGATGTAGGAAAACTGGCTGTTGGTGCTACCTTTCTTAGGCAAATAGGAGGACTGGAGTATTGTGAATGCCTGGTCACTAACTAGGATCAAGAAACATTCAAGAAAAGGAAACCCCTTTGGTATCCCACCTAGAAAATGCACGTGATGACCACTTGCTGAGATTATCACCCATGAATCTGTAAACATGATGCCAGAAATGCATGGTGGATGACACTGTAATGCATTTCCACTGAAACGGGCTGTTCTGTATGCTATATTGAGTGCGTAAATTTCAGCCAATACCCTGATTGCTTCATTAGCGCTAATTGTGACTTGTACTCTAGGTTCCTGCGCCTTTATTTCTTCATGCATCATCTGTCGCAATTGCTTTTGGGTAGAAAAACTAAATGCTTGAACCTCGCTCACACTCTGTTTCTATGCCAAGAACTGTTTACATTAATTGCCCAAAACAGAAACAAATCACAGCAGATTGTGCAAATGAATAGATGTCAGATGCTGGTTTGCTCTGGCTAATGGGAATTCATGTGTCTAAGGCTCTGGCTGCCAGACACAAAAGGACATAACTATCATCAGATTTATTGAAACCAAAGGAAAATCTAGCCCTGATGCTTGTAAAGAAAAGCGGAAACAACCAAGTATAGCTGAATCAGTGATGATGCCAGATGCTGCAAACCAGTTTTAACGGGGAAGGCAGCAGCAGCCACAAGACCCAGAGAGGGAATAAAGTATCTCATACCTACCATCCCTAACATGCAGACTTTCCTAGCTGGAGGAACTGGCTGCCAGTAACCCTCGGGAAACATTACAGCTCTCCATTTTGCTTCCTTTACAATCCAGAGCCACAGATTAGACTAAGAGGAGAAAAATGTGTTCTCCAAATGTGATTCACTTGTACTGTGAAAAAAAGATCACTTCCAGAAGACTGCTTGATTGGTTGTGCCTCCTTTCGTGTATGATTTTTCAGTGAACTGTTCAGTCAGTCTGACGTTGTTTAATATCTGAGTTGCCCATTAAGTTTTGAGAGAAGTAGGATGGTTGAGATTACTGAGCTATTGCTTCAGAAGGCCAGCAAACTCAGGAGGCACCAACTGCATGAGTTTTATGGTCTTTAAAGGTACAGAAATTAGAGGATTGTTTAAGATAGAATGACAAATTTTATTCCTTTCTAAAAAATTCTAGGTGGTGCGTTATGTGTAAACTGGTTCTTGACTTAAACATCCATCTTTGTGCCCTATGTGTGCATCATGTCTAACTCTGTGAGATCTTGTAATAAGGAAACATCGCCTACATGTTTCTTAAAACACTCTGAGTCTTTGCAGAAACAATAGTTAAATGTTTAAAATGAAATTGTTACTGCTCCTTCAGCACGTCAGACTGAGAAGTACAGTTTATGACTCTGAAAAAAGAAACATTTGTTATCAGAAAATCCATCTCCTTTGTTTCCTCTCTGGAAAGTTTTAAACTGGTTTCTTCCTGACCCACTTCATTACTTATTGGTATTCCCTTCCCATCCTTTGTCTCCATTTTTAGGGGTTTTCACATGCCGCTTCTGGAGCTGCAATGCACTTCTTAACTAAAAAAAAGCAGACAGTGTTTTACAGAGCATAGGACTTAATCCAGGACTAGATCCTTCAGCTGGGGCACTAACAATGCAGTGTGATGATCGTAGTGTCATTGAGACATGACAGTCAGTATATTCTGGCAGCTTCAATTTGTTCTACATTTTGCAAAAGGAGAATGTACAAACACATTTACATCTTTAAATTTGGATTATTATTATCATAAAATTTCATACTTCAGACCATTTTCCACCTAAATCAGGACATAGTTTGGGGTATTTTGTTGCCTTGTTTAATTTCCACCCCTCCACCCCGCTCCCCCTCACACATGCCACTTAAAATATTACTTCCTTGAAATGTTTTTGATGTTCCGTGTAGGGCTCAATTCAACATCTGACAATCAAATCTGACCCAAGGGCAACTGAAGATCATTGTGAAGATGATGACCCTTATGTAAGTATTCTTATAAACACTGCCTCAATGCCTCAGAGATTTCAAAGTCAATTTCCATTTGACATCTTTCATAACACTAAATGTACTATTTTTTTCTTGGAGACATTATATCATATTTAAAACTATCAGGGGAGGGAGGGAATTTTTTTCCTGTGCAACCTCCAAACTTGTTTCTTCAAAAAGGACTTTAGTTTGTCTAAAACATCTTTCAGGAAATGAACTATGGCTTTTATTTTTCTGAAGGGTCATTTTCATGGAATGCTGTAAGTACTGAAATAAGTTAACATAATGACACTGAGGCTTCGCCAACCAAAAGAAAGGGGGTTTTTTTCTGCATTTAAATAGCCAGTTCCTTGGTGATCATGCTTTTCTCCCTGACTTTTATGAACTGCCTCCCATAACTGGGTTTTACACAGGCTTCAGGGGACAGCAGTGGCAATGGCAGCATTCAAGAACATGATGTTTCTGAGGCACAAGAAGCCCTTGGATCTTCCCGTCTTCCTATAGGGGTAAACTTATTTGATTTATTTACTTTAAATTTCTGGTTTAATATTACTCTTTTAAAGGGTGGGATCTGGATTTGATGAGTAGCTGTCATATTTGTCAATTTCCAAAGGCTCCCCTGAGAACAACGTGCACCCATCCATGAGAAGGATGTCACTCTGCCAGATTAAAAAAACCTCATATATTTGACAACAATCAGCAACCGGAGCATGAGAAGAGTATAATACAAGATTGGGAAAATATATATGACACTTACTGGGAACACTCTTTTACTCTGCATCAATTTTTATCTCAGGAAATGCTTGAGCCAAGAGTATCTGTGGTTGGTGGAACTCAGCTGAGTTATTCATCCTTGAATTTCTTGCTTTGTTGTCTGGGATTTTTTTAACACATGAGAATTTCACCATCCTCAGATTCCTGCTGCAGAATTCCCTAGCTAATTTAATGACACGTTTTGTGAAGGACATGCACCTTTCTCTTGCCCTTCTGATGTGCTAACTGCGGCTCTCATTTGGTGGTTAATCAACTGGATGACAGAGTAAACAGCTGTTTCTTACCATATTTAGAGATTCCTATCACATCGTGTCCCCCTCCCTTTTTGTGCCAGGCTTAAATGTTCCAGTCCATTCCTCACAATGAAGCTTTCCATGCCGTTTGTATCAAACATTCTTTCTTTAAATACAAGTTCTCATTGGTTCCTTTAGAGAAAATCAGTAGTTTTCTGAGAAATGACTGCACAGAAACCATGCTCACATTTGTCTGATAGAGCACATACTTCAGCTATTTCGCTGTCGAATCTTACAGAACCCGTGGGCAAATACCTTTTGGTTGTGATGCCCTGTCATTCACTTACTATATTTCCTACCTTTTCATACAAAGATTTCAGTTTTAGACATAGCCTCTGCTCAGTTTCCCAGGAATATTTTTCTGCAGGAATTTTAACTCTTCCAGGGTCAACATGAACGGAAGAAAACCTTATTTTTTTCTTTTAGTGACTTCAAATTCTCTGATCACTCTTCTTATAACTTTAGTAAGTATTGACCCGGCTTTCTGCTCCTGATGTGCTTGAATTAATTTTATTCTTTTTTTGCCTTTTGCATATATCTCAATAAACTCATTTTGGCCTGCCTTGCTTTGCACAGAATCACAGACTAGTTGAGTTTGAAAGACATCTCTGAAAATTGCCCTGTCCAATTCTCTTTTCAAAGCAGAGCCAAATACAGCAGGTTGCTCGGTGAGCAGGTTGTTCAGTGCCAGTGGGTTTTGAATTTCCTCAAGAACAGAGACTCCACAGCCTCTCTGTTTCAATGCAAGTTTTTTTCTGACATAGAGCTTGAATTTCTCGTATTTTAATGTGTGTCCATTGTCTCTTTTCCCTTCACTGGCTACAACCAGTGAGAAGGATCTGGTTTTGTCTTCTTCACTCCCTCTTATCAGGATCTTCTATGCATTGATAAGATTGTTCTGAACCATCTTGAGGCAGTCCTTGCTCTCTTATCTTTCTCTAAGGGGTCAAAAGACAGGCAGCTGGCCCTAGCCAGTACTGCTGCATCGGGTAATTCCTCACTGGATGCAGGATGCGCACTTTATTTTTCCTGAATTTCTGCAGCCAGGTAGGGTTTTTCCAAATCACAGCAAAATCACCTCGTGCTTGATGACTCCTCTCCATTTTACATCACACCATTAAATTTAATCCATGAAATCTTACTGTGCCTTGACTTTTTCTCATTTGGATACAACTGTAGCTAATTCAGGAAAGATGTCTAGCTTCTCTACCCAGAAAAATACCAATTCTCTCAGGTGTTGTTGTTAGCTTCTGTTTAATAATCTTCATATTTACACTGTTAAAAATTACACACAGCAATAGTAGAACTTTTTCCTTTTTTTTCCTCCTTCTGAAAGATGTGATTTAATCCCAGCTGGCCACTAAGCACCACACAGTCACCCACTCATTGCCCCACCAGTGGGGTGGGGAGAGAATTGGAAAAGGAGAAGTCAGAAAACTCGTGGGTTGAGATAAAGAGACTTCAATAGGTAAAGCAATGCTGAGCTGGAATGAAACAAGCCAAAGGTCATACTTGAAAATACAGTCTCTGACAAGTGTACATTGCTTGTGTTTTTCTCCCTCTCTATGAATTTGTCAAGTGTACATCCCTTGCTTTGGAGGAATAGAGTCCAAAGGTATTACACTGGTTTCTCTCAAAATTCTGTTTTGCTTCATAGATGTGGTAGTTCTGATTACTGTGCTTTGAGGAAGGTCATCTAGCGATTCTTCCCTTAAAATATGTGATAAGCCTTTACTCTAAACCATTCTTTGGGATTTTTTTTTTTAGCCTGAAGATACGTTGGCTGAGCCAGTGGAAGCCCCCCCAACCATATTGTCTTATTTGGAAGAAAATGATTTCTCTGGAAATCGCAGATCAGAAGAAAGCTCAGAAGCAGCTAAATTTAAGGAACAAGGCACTGCCTCGGGTTTTGGGGTTTTTTTGGGGGGTGGGGTGATTTACATTCTCTGGTTTTGAGTCTGTCATTTCCCTGTGTATGGAAATCCACTCTCGTATTTTGGGCGCTGCCAGGAAAGGAAAATCCTATGGTTTTGGACATCCTGTGTGCTAGAAAAGAATTGGCACATCAAATATTAGGTCTTTGAAAGTGCGGTCTGTTAAACTACAATTTATCAATAGCAGCAAAGGTAAGTGGTAGCAACTACAGCCACTGTTCAACACATCTCTCACTTCTCCCTCCTCATAGGGGCTTAGCTGAGACTCATGGTTGTTAAACATGCAGAGAATGGATTTACCCTTCTGTAGTGTGGAAGTTTCAGCTGCAGAATTGCAGTACATATTTTAAAATTTAAAAAATAAAAGTACTTGCATAAAACTAAGAAACTGACCTGAGGAGCTGCTGCTGCACAACACTCCAGTAAAGTGCAAATGTTAAGCAAAGGGAATGAAAGGAGAAAAACCCTCTTCATTCTGCTCAGGCCAGTGAGAAGCATGGCACCTCTTGAGTCATACCTCTGCAAATAGTCCTGCTGTCTCTAAAGCCATGTAGCACCTTTAAAAAGAATTTAAGACGGGTATTTATTTGATGACCTGATACAGTAAAGCACAGCCTTTCATGTAAAACTGAATACCACCACTGAATAAACACTTCTGTTCCCTCCAAAGGATGTGGATGTGCCTAGTGCACCAGTGGGGTGTTTTGGGTGCAAGTGTAGGCAGCAAAGCAATGAGAGCAAGGCATAATGCAGTGAGGAATCCAGTCCTCCACAGCTAGGACAACTTCAGGGCACTGCTAGAAAACAAAAAGAAAAGCTAGTTATATTAATAAGGCCAAAGACAATGTTACAATTTAAATTCCGTACGTACTTCAGATAGTATCTGTTGTAATTAACTCTTTTTTTTGTGTTACATGGATGACAAATAGGCAACCATTAGACTAGAACTAGAGGAAAAAATGATAATGCAATACAGTCCTTGACCTTACAATAGACATTTGTTTTGTAACTTTGCTCTCACCTTTCTCTTTTTTCCTTTTCTTTTAAAATTTTCAGAGTTGTAAAATGACTAATATTAATCTTAGGAATATATTTTAATCGTAATCTGAATAATTTCTTTTTTCATACAACTTGCAGCGTCTGTCTCTGATAAATACCTCTGGGCAGGTTTTATTTTGCTCTCTCATTAATAAATGATTATTTTATTTAGGTTCAGCTGTCATGGAAACTGGACAAGGCAGCAGTGAGTCTACCACTGTCACGCAGAAAATGTTAAGAGAAGAAGATGGCTCTGGTGCTGGTGTTTTGCTAGGAGTAAGCAGAGAGGAGGTCTGTATAATGGGTTTATCACATGCCTGATCTTTTTGTCCCGAGAACAGGAAAATCCATGAATTCCAGGTGTTTCTCTGAGTTGGTACCTTGATCTATTCCATCTTAACAGCATGGCAAATTAGAGGATACTTTTTAACTTCTTGAACATCTTTTCATGACATCAGATTGAAAAGCACTTGCACTATGCGGAAGTTTGGATCTATAACTGTTGAAATGGGCTTGAGATTTTTGACTAAAAAGATGACTTTGTTCTTTAAGTTTTGCGGGTTTTTTCAGTTTTAATTTAAGAAAGTGAGAAACAAAGAAAACAACTGACTAAATCCTCATTTTGCCAGGACCAGGAATAACTGTAAATTACATTCAAAGCCTCAAGGCTAGTCACATTTTTAAAAGAACCCTTCATCAAATCCCTTATAAAATTAGGTTCTCCTTTTGGGTAGACTCCTGTGGGTGTGGCTCCTAGACAAGGAAACTGAGACCCAATGCAAGGCTGTAGCCTGTCTCTAGTTTGATGTTCGCACAGTGCTAAGGAAAATGGCAGCTCTTCGAACTCCCGCACAGAGCGTGCACCAGCCTCTACAAATGGAGTGTCTGCCCTGTGTAGCAAAGTCACCCTCTCTGGTGAGACACTGGACTTTGAAAAATGTTGCGTTTGTAAGGTAGTGTGTAACCTGAATTCTGTGTGATTCTACAAATTAAAATTACATAGGTCACCCATTTGGAATCCCGTGAGCTACTCGAATACTTGCCTGACTTGTTGGTATATTTCTAAGTAATCAGCTGGCAGTACATTTTTTATTAAATAACATTCCTAATCCAACAGCCACCACGGATTTCTCTAAGTAGAAAATAAATAATGACCTTTCCTTCTTCTTGCCTTTGAGACTCCTATGCCATAAGTCCATTCTTTGTATTGTTTGAAACTACAGTCAGTTATGACAGCTTCTTTTTGCCTGAAAACACACAGTGTCGTGAATGACAGAAATTTAGAATAAAATCTCCACATTGTGCGTGTTTAGTTCAAGTGTTTAAGGTTGCTCCTCGCAGGGTCTTCTTGTGTTCCTGTGTTTACTGTGGTAAAATATAGCAAGTGGTGAAATATTAAGTTAAGGATCATCTATAGGAGCTGACATACAAGAAATTACAGTATTTGTTGGGAGAACTTCCTAAAATAATTCCTCTAACATTTTCATGCCCCCATTCACATTTTTTTAAAGCAGCACTTCTAATCTTAGTGGATATAAATAAATAGATAAACTAAACATCAGATAAACGATTACTATTACCATCTCCTTTTTTTCATTTTTAGGCCATTTTTCTTAAATAAAAATTCAGTCTTGATTTAAGAAGTGTGACACATAAAGCTTAAATCTATTGTGACAAGTAGTTCTGCTACTTACTTACCTTTACAAGTTTTCCTTGACCTTATTTCAATTTCTACATGTTTTTCACCACACAGATACCCAAGTTGATTATATATTATGATAATGACCAATCTTTTAGAAAATAACAATAAAAAGAAGTTGTAACTGCCACTTCTCTCTCAGTTTTCACGTGCACCCAGTGTTACTCCTTCCCAGGTGCAGCATCCGGCATTTGTTCTTGTTTAGTTTGATGCTATTAATCACTGTCCCAATGCTCCAGGCTATCCAGATTCCTCTGCAAGGCCTCCTGTCCCTCTAGAGAGTAAACAGCACCTCAGAGTTTGGTATCATCATCAAACTTGCTCATGGTGCATTCAACCCCTGCATTCAGGTCATTGACAAATATATTGAACAGAACTGGTCCTAGGATTGGTCCCTGAGGAACACCACTGGTGACCAGTCACCAGCCAGATGTGGCCCTGTTCACCGCAACCCTCGAGCTCTGCCCTTCAGCCAGTTCTTCACCCAGTACACCATGAACCCGCTCATTCCACAGACGGAAAACGTGCCCCGAAGGATGCTGTGATGGACAGCATCAAAAACCTTACAAAAACGCAGGGAAATTACATTTACCTCTGTCTCTTCATCCTTCATGTGGGTGACTTCTCCACAGAAAGATACCAAAATAGTTAAACAGGGCTTCCACTTTGTGAACCCGGGTTCAGTGTTCCTGACACATGCAGAGTTCTTTAAATGCCTTTCAATGCTCCTCAGTATGATCTTCTCCTTAATTTTCCAGGAACTGAGGTTAGTCTAACAGATCTGTAGTTCTGCATCTTCCCTTACACCCTTTTTGTAGGCTGGAATAATACTATCTTCCAGTCAACAGGAACCTCCCCAGACTCCCAAGACCTTTGGTAGACAATTGAGAGGTGTCCTGCCATACCATCTGCTACCTCCTTCAGCACTCTAACACTGTATCAACAATCCTGTTACCTCATTCAGGCTGTGATCTCTACCCACCATTTAACTAAACAGATTCTCTTCTAATGCTTTTCCAGATGGGAAAAAATTCTGTAATGAGTCTAGATAAAAAAAAATGGCAAAATCCAGAAAGGTCTTTAAAAAAACCAGCTTACAGTTCCTTTGCTGAAAGCTGTCATCCTGTTAATTTTAAAATGCTTTGATATTTAATATTTCATCCCTCCTAGTTTCATTAGCTGCCAATGGAACTCAGAATATTTCATTGGTGCTATAAAATGTGAGTAAATCCTAGTGCTTATTTCAAAATACAATGCTGATTTATGTGCTTTGTTCTGTATACTGGATTTTAATTTAAATATGTATTAATGTTCAAGCCTCATTCCTGGAAGGTCTTATTTTGTTCCTAGAATATTTAAATTATTCCTTTTGTTATTCTTACTTTCTCTTGACCAAATACTAATGTTTAGCTGTATTTTAGTCTTGCTGTTGTCCATTTTTACTCTTTGTTATCATTGTTTCATCTTCTGCTGCTTTTTAACCAATATGTAACCCTCCTTTGTTAGAGTCATAGATCTTGGGGAAGTTGGCTAAAACACTCCTAAACATGTCTACCTTAACTCTCACAATTTTCTCCCTGACAGATTGAGTATGCGAAAATTGTATTTTCAAACCTACACTATTGACTTAGATTGTGCAGATTTATGTGGATATGAAATTAGATCATGATCATTTGCATCTAGGTAACCAGCTCAGAGAGCAAGTTATTTGCCAGTCCATGAATGATCTTTAATATTGGCTTGCCTTTGCTGAATGGAATGCAGTTTTTTATGGTGCCTACCAGATTCTGACTGCATTGAACAAAGCAAGGATTCTAGGAGAGTGGGAAGAGAAGGGGGAAAAAAGAGAGAAAAATGGGAAAAGTAATGAAACATATTTTTCATATTTCACATTTTAATTACTCAGGGCCAGAAAGGTCAGGAAGTAGAGGATGGGTCCACAGAATCTCTAGGAGGGTCAGGAATAGAAGATGTGGAAAATAAAGGTCAAGGACCTCCTGGATCTCCAGGGAAACTTGGACAACTTGGTCAGCCTGTGAGTATTTTCTCTCTGTTGAAAGAAAAGATGTATTTTAGAAAGGGTAATAGTGATCCATCATCCATGCATGAAGAGCTGGAGCTGCACGGCCTTGCACACTGTCACCAGTTACACTTCTACGAGATGGGTTTTAGCCCAGCAGCTCAGGAGCATCCTACCTGCACTGCACACGTGTCAGGGGCCACACGGGGGCCTGGTGAGTGACAGCCATCAGGAAGCAACGGCGGTGCCGACATGCAGAGCTTCTCCGAGCAGCAATTCCCCCAACTCCTTGGGCAGTACTGCAGCACCCCCCAGCTGTCGAGTTTGAACGTGTACAAAGGTGCAGAACTCACAGGCCTCCTTCAGTGGCTTCTCTATATCCAGCACGTTTCACACTTCAAATCTTTGTGAACCATCAGCATAAGATGCATGAGATTAAAGAGAGGTGCAGAACATCCCGCTGTGCCATACTGTTTGATATAGTTCTGGTTTGTTATTTTGTCACTGCACGGCACATCACTGTTTGACTAATTGCTTTTCTCTTTTGTTACTTCTATGTTACAGTGTTTTATCTACCTTTCTAACAAAGATGTTTTATTCTAGGGCATTCCTGGTAATAATGGGCTCCCTGTAAGTACTCATTTATACATATTTTGGTTAACTGCATTAAGAAAGACACAACAACATTTTTTATGAGGCTCTGCTACCTTGAGGCTTAAGCAGCAAAGTGTTTTCCTAATTTCCTCTCTTTAGAAGACAGTTCTGGTGCTGTAGTTGACATCCTCAGGTTCTCAAGAGAATAAAATCCAGGTTTCTAAGAGAAATTTATTATTTCTCAGTTGCAAAGAAAGTAAGAGGCATGGCATGGCATGGCATGGCATAAGCAGCTGTACCAGGAATTCAGCTCTGGTGAGGTTGGCTTTTTTTTGCAGAGGGGAATTTCAAAAAGAGGACATACTCAGACCCCTTCTCGGGGGACGCTTCATTGACCCTCCATAGACACATGCTTCCTTGTTGCCTGCTCCTAACCTCAGCTGCAATTAACTTTGTAGTTAATTGAGAGTACTTTTGACTTAATTGAGATGTACCTTTCACCCCTTTACTCTCATGCAGTAGTTCCACTGCATCTTCTACTTCATCATTCCTGCTTTCCTTTCTCTGAGTTCCTTTACTTTACCCTGCTCTGTCAGACTCTGTCCTCTTCCTGAGGTGTTCCTTCCCAGCTTCTCCAGATAACACCGATCCCTGGGTCAGTTCACCACAAGCTGCTGGTATCCTGTAGATGCATCCTGCATGGTGAGGTATTGCCCAGCAATGCACACAATAACAAACCTGTAGCTGTCATATTCTGTGCGTGTCTCGGCTGCGGTTGTGTATCTGTCCTCTACTGATGCTCTACTGCCTGGCTTCTTTGTTTCCTTTCTCATTTGTTTGTTGCTGCCACTTAGTGCATCTTTCCCCTCTCTAAGACCTTACCACCCAGAGGCCGTCGCCATTCCCGTGCCCGCTCCTCTTTTTCTATACTAACATTTGCCACTGCCGGGAGCCTCCTGACCCTTCTTTCCCCCTGCAACTGAACCTCGAATGAAACTGATGTGCTTTAGATACTAAAAAAATAATTCAGTAGTCATTCGTGGCATGCACTGTTGAGCTCCTTCCTGAATGTTGCCTTCAGACACCGGTATGTTTAAAGAAATGTAGCTAGGTTTGCAAATATTTAGCCAAAACTCAGGTTATGTGTCATTAGGGTGTTTTTGGACAAGAAGTTTATATTGTATGTATTAATACAAGCCTTACTATTTCCATGCAGCAAATCTTCAAAGAAAATTCCATTAAACCAATATGTCTTAGAGAAAATTCTTCAAATGAAATTCAAATGCTTCAAAACCAGGTGTCTTGCCCCTGTGAAAACAATCCTACTTTCTAGTATAGACATCTTGTGACATTGTCTTGTACTTTCTATAGTTACTCTTTCATCCATGTGCATCTGTGTTCCAGTCTTATATATACCCCTGCAACTTTACTTTTTTTGATGGGTTTGATGGGGCTTCGCTCAGCAATGAAATTAGTATGTTCTGCATTTATGTTGGTCATGTGTTTGCTACTTTTCTATGAACCTGCTACCAATTACTCTGCAGGAAAAATCATTGTAGGAAAAACCCTACCCTTCAGTCTTAGAGATACATTTTTCTCCTTAATGACTTTATATAACCCATCTTTAAAATGATGGCAGTCCTAAAACTTGTCCAGTAGAGTCCATAACCACAGCTGTCCAGATTCCCAAAATGACAATGGGAAAATACTATTTATTTGCCTTCTGAGTATTTTCTTGAGCGTCCTAACTGAATTCATAAGCAGCCCCATATTATAATAGCACTGACTTTAAACCTCTTTCTAGCCGATGAAGAAGCCTCTATAGGAAGAGCATATGCATGTTATATGTAGGCAATATGAAAATATAAAGAAGGGTAATTTGGGATTCATTTGACTGGTGAAGTTTAGAATGGAAAATGGGGTGAAATACTATCTAGTATCCCACATTGCCTGTCAGGGGCATGTCCTCAGGAAGGATCCTAGTTGGTAGAAACTGAATAGATTCAGGTTGGTTAAGACAAAAAAAATGTTTTAGTAGATGGTGGGAGCAGGCTTAAGTTAACGGTGTGATTTGGTGCACTCAGAGCAGCAGCAGCAGCTGGCAGTAGTGTGTCACAAATATTAGTTTTAAAAATCCTTGCCATCGGTGCTATGGCGGTCCAGTTGGCGCTCTGTCAAATCCTAATGCAGCCTGCGAGTGTTTCCATCTGTATCCCCCAAACAGGCTTGTCTGCCACTTGGTTGTAGGAAGAGTAGATGTGGTGAGAGGCACATTTTGGGCACTGCCAGGGGCATTCTATGCCAAGTTCCATACCTCCTCCCACTGCACAAACCAAGAGTTAGAATCCAACACCCTTACCTCCAGCCTCTGCTGCTAAGTGTACAGCCTTTTCAACCTACATGAAAGAGAATGTCTAATTAATTTTTTTTTCCTTTTAGGGTAAAAAAGGACTTCAGGGGTTGCCAGGACGGAAAGGAAAAGCAGGCCCAAAAGGTGAAAAGGTATGTGTCCTGTTAATACCCAACAATCAATCAGATACTATGTATTCTTGGACATGTATTAATTTGGTACACTCAGAGAGAAACAAAAATATGGAATCACAGGAAGAATTTAAACATCCTACTGTTCATCCATGAATGGCTGGATGTCACCATAACAGAATCATAATTATTTTTCAAGGATGCGAACAAACTTCAGCAGTAGAAAAAGTTAGGCTTTCACAGGAGAGCTGAGGAAGATGTATTGAACACTTAATAAAGAGAAGTCAATTGTGGGATATAACTGCTCTGGGCAACTTACTCTACTGGCTAAGTGATTTAACAGAGGCAGTATAATCGTATTACCCTTAGGAAATGAACATAATTGCAATAAGAGTTAAACCATCTGAAGCAACAGCTTGTATCTCTTCTAAGATGAAGTAAGATATAATGGATTAATTTATTATTAAAGTACATGTTGTACACAAAATTGACATACAGATAGTAACTCCAAGTGTCAAATTAATAATCCCTTTCATCTGTTTAACAAAACAATACAGACTTCATAAATTCACAAACATGACCCATATAAATCTCATCTATTCAGATTCAGTTTGAAAGGAAAGAATCATTTCTAAGGTAAAATTAGTCTCCAGTACAGAAATCAGGTCACGAGATTGCATGGCAACGCCCCATCTCTATGTCCAGCTGTAATGAAAAGATATGTTGGGCAGAGGGTTCTCATAAGCTGAAGAGAAGTGAAGGCATGGGGGGAGCATCTCAGGTACAGCATGATGGGGACGCTCCTGCTCTCCTCTGGGACCTGTCTCAGGTACATGTTCACAAAACCAGGCAGCACGGGAGACAAACAGGAGGACTTAAAAGTCCATGCACAGTCACAGGGCTACCAGAGGTTACAGAGACACGGTGGGATCGCTCACAACTGGAGTGCTACAGTGTATGGATACAGGCTCTTCAGGAAAGATAGGCTGAGAAGGCAGATTATCAGTAAGACATTATATCAGTTGTCAACAGGCATTACAGGCACCTAAATGTCATTTGACAATTAGCTTCTTAGGTTTTCTGCAAATCTGCTTTGGTCCTTCTGGTGACCAGAGTTATTTCTAAGGTGCTTGGTACTGACGTAATTAATTCTTGTGTAGGAATCCATAAAATCAGTCAGGATGCTTTTCATGAAAACAAAGCCAATGGAAAAGATGTCAAGATTATGGCTGTTTACATTTCTTCTATTTATAAGCAAAGTGCAAATTAGCAAATGCATTTTATTTTGCAGCTGCTACAGCTGCAGCTCCTGTTAGGTGACCATTCCAATCTTCAGCAGCAAGTGCTGCACCTACAGTGCCAAATGGAACAGGCCCAGGAACTGATTGATTTGCTGATGGTTCAGACTTGCAGGCATGGTCCCTGACAGTGTTTTGGCCTGTATCAAATGGACCTCGCTCAGACAATGCCTCAGTTGTTAACTGCTCCCAGTATGCTGCAAGATGAGACTGTGCACAGGTTGACTCTGTAGTCCTCCAGTGCCATTCCAGTAAGCTTTTTACTTTCAAATACTCATGCTGATGGATTTCAGTATATTTCTAATGTTGTTTCATGCAAAATGCACAAAAAAACCATGCAGGGCCAAAAGGAGTCCCAGAGCCAAGTACCTAAGGATTGTGAGCCCAGCCAGTCTGTTCTAGCTGACCTCACAGTCAAAGGCCATCCAGCCTTAGTTCATTGATTAGAATAGCCATCAGAAGGAGAACATTTCAACAGCAGGAGAAGCAGCTTAGCTGCAGAGAGCAAAAGTTATATTGGAAAGGAAAATACTCTAGTAGTCTATTCCTGATTACTTTTATGGCTACTTTAGTAAAAGATATCTCAAGCTTAGTCTTTCATTTAAAAATTGGACTAATATTTTCAAGGGACACTTCAAAGAGACATTGTGAAGTTAGCAAACGAGTGCTAAAAATCCTAACAATAGGTTCAAAAGCACTAAGGGAAGCCGACAGCTTCATATGCAGAGCTTTGTCTTGGCAATACTTTAAACAGACACAGTTCTTGCAGTAAAAACAGGACAAACAAGAAGGCACTGCTCTGATCCTCTTTTACACATGTGAATTATTTTTAACTGATCGGTTGTTCAGAAAATTGTTTCAATAACCAAATCAGTGTGATTTCCTAGGCCTGGCTGTGTTGGTAGAGTGAACAAAGCTTAAAGAATTGATCTGCGTGCACACAAAAATTCAAAACAGTTATGCTGTCTAAAGACAGTCAACACTTTTTCCAGTATAATAATATCTAAGTTTCAGGTACAGTAGTAGGATCCACCTTCCTCTTTCTGGTTCTTCTCATTGAAAATGGAATGAATGGGGCACTACATATCAATGGAGAGTGGGGAGCTGGCTGTCACTTTTTCACTGTGGTCCATGTGCTGTGTAGAGATACAGCCATGGCATGCTCCTTGGGAATGGATACAGCTAGGCTTCCTGAAAATGACTGCCACCCAAATATGAGATCTGGGGTTTTTGTCTTCCTTGCAGTGCGCACGAAGCAGAAGAAATTGCATGAAAACAAGCCCCAAACACTGCCAGGAACTAATGTAATAGTCATTGGAAAAAAGCAAAGGATGTGTTAAAATGAATGAAGGGCATCTGTAAATGAACACGCTGGCAGACAGTGAAAATAGCTCCAAATTAATTAAACACATTCTCTGTGGATATGACTGAAGTATCACTATAGGAACCATTTGACAAAGCCACGGGGAGCAAAGAACTGAATGAATACATTTATCTAATGAACTCCCAAGCATAAAGAGCAAGTGACCAAGAGGCAGTTAAAAGTCAGTGTTTCCTGCTATGTAACCGAATATGTGAATTTAGAGAACACAATTAAAATGCTCATAAGCCCACATAGCAAATTGGCAGGTTAGAGGGTAAAGCATAGATCAGGAGAGGCAAAACCTCAACTCTTGACTCGAGTGAAAAATACGGGACTTGAGCAGAAAAGTTATTAAAAGTCACAAACATCTTAAGCTGAAGCAGTTCAAACTAACCTCATCAAAATGTCAGAGATGATGTCAGAAAGACAAAGTATAAGAAATGATAGTAATTATGAGACAAAATGGCACATATTTGAACAGGGTTTTTCGTTGTGTTGGCAGTAGATAAAGGTCAACACATAGCAGAAAAATCATGTCATGGTGACATTGAAAAAAGCAGTACAGAGGGTAGCAATAAAATCAAGAAATTTACAGATTGAGTACCATGGTGTGACCACACTGACTACTTGTTTGTTTGTTTGTTTGTTTGTTTGTTTATGGGGGCATATATAATGTACCCTAAAAATACAAGATCCACAGTTAAACCTTATCCTGGCAAGAGATGTGTGCTGCCTAATGCTGTTAATGTTGCTTCTACATTTCCAAATTCATTGCAGAATTTAGAAAAGGAAGAGTTCTTTCTTCCACTGCCAATGCAAAGATCATGTTTCTTGGGAGCTTGTCTTAGAAATGAACAAAGTCCAACCCTGCTCATAGTATCTAAGCAGCCACTCTTGTGACTGGAAATCCACACAGATTGCAGCTAGTGCTTATAGTCTTTATTTGGTTAAATCCTTGCTGATTTATCTTAATTCCCATTTCAGGGTGATCCTGGTGAGGGATTGCCAGGACCCCCAGGACTACCAGGACCCACAGGACCATCTGCTCCTTCCAGAGGATTAGTGAGTATTTGGGGTTCTCTGTCAATGAGCTCAGCTTGCCACACAGGAATCCAGAACTAAATAGGAGGTTTTCTCTGGGAAAGTAGCCTGACTGCCACAGAGATAATCATGTTTTCTAAAACATTCATGCAGAAATGCAAATAAATGTCTGACTGAAGTGTGTGAATACTGTAGGCTGCATAAACACCCAGTATCCACACTTTAAAATGTCAGTGGATGTGTGTGCTCTCCTGAGCAAAAGCAACAATATAGGGGAGAATATGAAACAAAATTTTCCACAAAAAGGCATTATAAACCTGAATTATTAATTTCATACTGAACAGAGAGATGGTTTGACAGTCAGTTATGTTTGCTGTCATTAAATACTAGAACACATACCAGCATGATACAGTGTTTGTATTTTGAATGCTCAGTACTCAGGCAATGTTAAAGAATAAATTTCAAATCCATCTTTCTGCTGTACATGGACTTTTCCCGCTGTATCCGTGAGGATTCATGTGCACGCAGCTAAAGAAGGAATCTGGCCTGAATTTTCAGTTCGTGGAGTGAGAGCTGATTTTACACGTAGACATAGTTCACCACTGACACCAGTGGAAATCCTGTGGTGGACTTTTAAACAAAACCATCTGTCACACTGGGCATCGTGAGTATTTAACAAGATAGTTTTAAACATATTCCACTGGCCAAAATGGATTATATGCTCCCCTGATTCTGCCTCTGCTGAATTATGCCAATACATTTCTGCGGCATAAAAACAGAGTAGCAGTGTTCTGCTGCACTATTGAACCTGCACTGATGCTGACTTCAAGAGACCAGCAAGGCAGCTCCAGATATCTAGGACAAGGTGCTCCAGCCCAGCAGTTTTACCCAGTCAAAGGCTACTTCTATAAATGTAGCAGTGAACACCAAGTCCTACACTGCCTTTACTTTCTTGTTCTCTGTGACAGCAAGTTTCAAGGCCTTTTACTGTGTAGTGAAGTGGAAGAAGTCTCAGTGCAGCCAAGGAATGCATCCTTAAATCCCAGGCATTTGAAACATTAGCTTTGGTACTGTGATAACTTATTCAGGTAGTCCTTCTCTCTGTGCTTTTCTTTGTAGTTTGCAAAATGTGCACAACTATGACACTCACCAAGGACTAAACACTAAGATGTTTTCTTAACAGCACATTTTAGAAAGGGCTTCAGTACAGTGTTTTCTCTTTATAAAAGTCATGTTTTTGATTACAGTTGTAGGAATCTCGGAATTTGGCTTTTTAAATGAGGGGTACATTGTAGGAAACTGGGGTTATTTGTAAGGTCTGCATTTTAGGGTATTCTTGACGTTGGCAGGTGTCTTTCTGAAGTTAAAATTTGTCTGAGATATTATTTCAGTTCACTTTAACAGTCATATAGCATGTGTATCCTGCAGGATAGTTATCACTGCGCTCATAGAGCACCTGCAGGTAAATGCAGTTCTCAGTGACTACAGAAGAAGGTGGTATGAAACACCAGAAGCATAAGTGAAATGTTTTTGTTGTATTATAATTTATTTTACCGGTGACAGACTGCTGTAAGGATATTGATGGTAGCTGTATTTCCAGTAAATGTCAAGTGATATTTGCATTTGTCATCTTTAGAAGCAATAATTCAAAATGGAATTCTCCTAATTTCAGAATAGACTGGAACCTGAAGAATCAGGTTCTGGAGATACTGACAGAGAGACGGAGATTTTAAGGGTAAGTATATATTCATATTTCTCATAATAAAAAGCTTTATTTTACTCATGCAAGTTGTAAAAGGTCAATTTCATAACATAAGTTTTATATATGCTTAATTTACAGCATCCAGAAAGGATTTGTAGGGTTTCATTTCAAGATGACAAAAGGCCTAAGTGCTGGTGAGAGGGGAAATATGAGACAGAAGGAGACCAACAAAGAAATAATGGCAAGGGGACTTTTTAAAATGAGAAAATAGTTTTAATCTGACTGTGAGAAGACAGTAAAGAGGAGAGAGAGGTGAATCATAGGTTCATAGAATCATAGAAAGACTTTAAACATCATCTTTTTCCAGCCCCTCTGCCATGGGCAGGGAAACCTTCCACTAGATCAGGTTGATCAGAGCCCCATCCAGCCTGGCCTTGAACACTTCCAGGGATGGGGCATCCACGACTTCTCTGGGCAACCTGTGCCAGTGCCTCACCACCCTCACAGCAAAGAATTTCTTCCTATTATCTAATCTAAACCTACTCTCTGTCAGATTGAAGCCATTGCCCCTTATCCTGTTACTCCATATCCTTGTAAACCATCCTTCTCCTGCTCTCTTGTAAGCCGCTTTTAGTCAGTGGGAGGTGCTATATGACCCTAGTCTTTGCTTTTTTGAGGTTGGAGTACCTGTTCTAAAAAAATAAGTGTGTCTGTATGACATGCTTTACAGTGCAGCTTTCTGGTGAACTGAACATCAGTAACCCTGCAAATTTCTGAGTTCATTATGGTTCCTATGAACTCCAGAATGCTATAGCAGGGAGGCCTCTGCTTTGCAACACAACTAGCGATATTTTTCATTCTCTCAGACTGGTTTCCGCCTCAGGATCTCTTTTCCGTTTCTTTTTTTTTTTCCTCAAAAGTGCTTAATACCTTATTCTCAAGGCCCTTCAGGAGATAATTGCCACATGCTGAAAGTTAGCCATTTTGCCTAATTTAAGAGCCTCTTTAGATGCCCTTTGTAGGTAACAAGACAGGTGAGTGCCCTGCAGAAGGTTCTGTTTACTGTACTGAAAATCCAAGATGACCCTCTTCCTGACAGAATCCTGTACATGGCCCTAAGTCAGAATAAAAGATTTCCTGGCTTATAGTGCCATGGCCCAAAATTTCAAGCTCTCCATGTTTGCCTGCTGATGCAATTAGTAACACGGATGGGCTTGCACATGAGAGGGAATATTTGCAAATGTACTATTTCTCCTAAAGTAAAATTTCATTCATTTCATTCAATTTAAATACCTCTGCTCATGTCCATGAGATCTTTGGAGTGGAGGCCAGTTTTACAACATCAAGCAGGTCTTGACCGTGAGTAGATATTCTCAATGCTCCAGCAATAACATGGAGAAACTCTATGAAATGGTAGAGGAGAAAAAACCAACCCCTTCCCTCTGTACAATGATCCCTTGGTTTCATTATGGTTACGTCTCTTACCACTGGGTCGATCCTTGGGATATGTCTGAGATCTTTATTGGGCCACAGAGAGCTGACATAAAATTTTTAGGTTTTCACTTTCTTGCTTGCTGATGCATGCTATGAGGTGGCACAGGTCAGAGAGCACGAGTGAGGGAGGTCAATGTGACCCTATGGAAGGGTGTATCTGTGAAACTAAAATTGGTTCTCAGCGAAGCAGAAGTGGTGTGGAAACCCAAGCTGAGTTTTATGAGCCTGAAAGTCTTATGTGAGCTTTTTCCTGTTCTGCGTATGTAGAAATGAATCTGTTAAAGGTAATTTCTAACAGTCCTGCTGATTTATCCAGGGTCTTCCTGGGCCACCAGGCCCTCCAGGACTGCCTGGTCTTCCAGGAAAGCCAGCACCTGATTCAGGTGCAGGACCTCCTGGGTCACCAGGAGAACATGGAGCTTCTGGGGAACCAGGCCCTGAAGTGAGTACCCTTTTGTTCACAAACATTGATGTTGTTTCTGTCCTGCAACACTAAGTTCTAAGACACAGAGTTTGTATAATTCTTGCTAAAATTGGAAAATATTTTTAATTTGAGAGCTTGGATCTTATCCAAATTTTGTACAAAAAAAAAAAAAAGTCTTGTTAACCAAGGCACATTACTGCACAGCAGTAATGTACATTTGACAGACAGATACTGGTGAATCTGGACCAGAATAAATAAAAAGTAAGAATGCTTTTGCCAACACTGAATAAGACTAAGTATTAGTTTTCCTGTGGTGCTTTCAGGAAAATGAAGTTTTCTAAATCACTTACGTAAGCCGCGGAGAATTTCTAGAACAAACTGAATTTTCCTCTTTCCTCTTCCTTCCTTTTCTTCTCCTAGGTAGCATGTGAATATAGTTCTACTGTAAAAAATGATGCTAAAGTTTGACTTGCAAATAAATCCTCAGTAAAGAGGTTTTTTCAGTGAAGAAAATCAATTTTTTTTAGCATTGAACAGCTCTGCAAATCCTCTCTGGAACTATGAGATTAGCTCAGTTGATTGGAGCATGGTTCTATTAAAGCCATGGTTGTGAGTCTGCTCTCTCTGTGGGCCATTCATCTAAGAGCTGCACTCAATGATCCTTGTGGGTCCTTTCCAATTCAGAATAATCTCTGATTCCATAGATTTACTAATATGGTTCCTTTATTCCCTATCAACCATCTGCCAGTAGCAGTTGTTCTCAGGACTAGATTTGACCTGTACATTCACACCACACTCAGAGTGAGTCACCATTTCTGTGCCTGACAAGGTGTAATTACCATATATCAGGGAAGTGTATGGGAGACGGCTGTTAAAAAGGAGATCTCACCATATCTCAGTTGTCTTGGAGGACGGTTTTTTGAGAATAACCAAGTTGGGAGTTGATACAAAATCTAAAAAGTGTTTGGCCATCCAGATGGAAAGGAGCATCTTTTGTGCAGAAAGAAATTAAGCACCCAAAAGTCTTTAATATGGAATTCAAGAGGTACATGCATGGGAAGCCGATGAAATCCATTGTTCTCTATATCTAATGATTGTAATATGGATGGCAGTATAAAATTAAAAAGTCTGAAATGCTGACCAGATTTCATCTAACTGCTAAGCTCCCAACAGTACCCTTTTTCTTTTCTGAATCCAAGACAGATCAAATTGTAATTTTAAGAAAATCCATTTGCAAGTCTTGTAAAATAGACTGTTACCCTAATGTTTTATTTACTGCATTTGATAAAGTGCAGTGTTAGATTAAAAGTTCCTCTATAACACCTTCTTTGCAAATCAAAATGTACTTTCAACTTTCCTGACTGTGGCTGTTTCTATATGTTTAGAATATAAAGTAATTTGAATGGTCTAGGATATAGTACTAAAATTTGCCATAAAAGAATAATGTAAAAGCATGGGGAGATTAGGCCCAGACCCATTGTTCCCATGTGAGGGTATCACTGGAGTTGTGTGTATCAAGAACTCTGTCAACCTACTGGCTTTTCTGTTTGCAGTGACAACACAGAAGTCTCCTGTTTGACACCATTCCCTCCATATCACACCTGCTCTTAATGATTCTGCCACACAAAAAACCTGGCCACTTCTGATTTTGTCAATACCAAGGTTTCCTCAGCTGTTGTCTAGCACTGACATTGCCAAAAGTGTGGATAACTGAGGTGCCTGGGGATTTCAACCCCATCGTGTCTTTTACAGTGCTGTCAAAACCTGCTTGGATAGCACTATTATTTTTCATGCTAATGTTATATTTACATTACGCTGAGTTTTATTGTTGTTTATTATTTTATGACTGTTGTATATAGTTTTCTATTAAAACATATTTAAATATTGGTTTGCTACAAAGCCAAATTCTTAGAAGACAAGAAATAAAAGCGTTAAAACTTAGTGGTGTGAGGTGCTGCTCATTAGTCTTCCATAATGCTGTGTCATCAGATGGTCCAAAATACTTACACACACGTTCTAGAAATCGGGCTCTCAAATGGCACCTCCTTTAGATTTACTGTCATCTACAGGGTCCTCAAGGTCCTCCCGGCCGTGATGGAGTGGTTGGCCCACCAGGATGGAAGGGAGAAAAGGTGAGTTAAATGTCTGTCTTGCTCCTACTTCAGTGGAAAATCTTTGTCAGTTCTAGGCTGTAAAAATCATAAATAGCTGTCACTGCAACACAATAGCATCTGGCTTCAATATTTTTTAATGAAATCCAGATACTAGTGGATTATTAGAGCACATCTCAAAAGGCATATTCAGAAATCCAGAATTTCCTATTGGATACTGTCTCATTTTCTGCAGCATGCAATATTCAATATGCAGTATGACCTACTCTTGTGATTTGCCACTCAAAGGCCAGTCGTGACTGGGCTCAGACAGGTGAGTCTGTAGGGAGAAAGAGAGAACTCGAGTTAGTCCAGCCTGGCACAGTGACAGCACATTGTATGACAGGGGAGAAGAGTCTGAAGGAGCACAAACCATTTAATCTGGCAAACAGGAGACAAAGTCATGGCCTACCCTGGCTGGATACCAGGTGCCCACCAATGAAAAGCTGATGGGTCAAGATAAGGACAGAGAGATCACTTGGCAGTTGCTGGCACAGGCAGAACAGACTTGACATGGGGAAATTAATCTAACCTATTGCTAATCAAAACACCATTTTAAGCACCATTTTTTTACACCTCACTTCAAGAAGGATGTGGAGAAAACAGGCACAAAGACTACAAGACGATTTCATCCTCTAATGAGCTTCAGCAACACACGTTATGCACAAGAACTTGCAAGTAAATTCCCAAGTGTACATTGTAAGCTCACACACTGTAAGGGAAATGGAAAGGCAAGTCTTAAATGGCCAGAATATTGATTTATTTTTATCTCTGGAGGCTGAAGGTTCAGAGTTGTGATATCAAAAGCCTGAGGTTGATAGAAGTGCAGCACACATGGGAACCAGCAGCTACCCAGAAAGTGCAGCATGTATGTAACAAAGCAGGCACCTGAAACCTGTGTCCGTTGTGATCAGTGGTCTGTGTCTTACATGAGGGAGCCTAAGAACAGAAAGAAGTCTAGCTGAAGTAAGCTGAACATGAATCACATATTACAGGAAGAGATTGATGTGGAAAGAGAAGTAATTGGAAGAGAAATTAAAGTTTTTTAAAAATTACAATCCTCAAAAAAAAAGGACGAAAACATTTTGCCTCACTGAGTCTGTTTGCTGCATTGTGTATATTTGATAAAAGTTTAATTAGAATTGAAGCACTATGCATTTCCACCTATTCAATACAGGTAAGAGTATTTGTCCATTTTTACTATTATTTTTTCTGAAAACCGTGATTTAATTCATATTGCAATATCTGTTTTCATCGTTAGTCCAAATTAATCCAGAGAAGATAACAGGAAGAAACAATAGGATGCACTGAAAGTAAATTCAGTTTATTCATTGGAGTGACATTTGACATGGAGTTTAGCCATTGCTTTTAGAAAAAAACATTATCATTTTACTCCTGGTGGTTACTCATTTTTTTCAGACTTTACTCAAGAATTATTACTGCTGAGTGAGTATGGACAGGAGCTTGCCAATATAAAAACTAATTCCACTAGATCCAGAGCAATTTGGAAAAAAATTATTTGCATGCATTATTATTGTCTTTCTGTCTATTCCGTGAACTAGAAATGGAAAAAAACAGTATACAAGTAAAGTGTATAAAAGCAAATCTTGATAAAATCTTGATTGCTGCAGAGGAACCCTAAAATCTTCCTAGTCGTCACGTCCTGTGTTTGGAAGGGTGCCCTAGACAACTTGAGTGGGACTGGTTTCCAGTTTCGTTATATCCCATAAGAATTTTGACATTTATGTTCAGAAGCATGAGGGTGAGACCTGCAATGCTTAATTCTGTGTGCTCCAAGCCCTTAAAATCTGCAGCAATAATTGAAATACAAGATTGAGTCCAGTCAGCATACTAGACCAGAGCTATTAATGTGTTATTGCAATTCCTGAATTATAGATTGTTTTGATTTTGACTGAGAGGTCCGATGTTTCAGATGAAGGGCTTCATGTGAAGGACATCAGATTAAACAACACAGAAATTTGTGGACATTATTATTAAGGAAAAATACAATAAATGTGGTTTTGTTGCCTAATAGTCTTATTCTGTGTATTTAGGATTGATTTTCTTTTACAGGGTGATCAAGGTGTACCTGGTTCTGCTGGTCCAAAGGTAACAAAAAAGACAGTGTCTTCATAGAATGACAGTGTCACTGTGATACAGCACACTACTGAAAAGGGCTGAGAAATCTTAAGGATTATTATTGTGTAACCTAATGAAGTGGGTAAACCTGGTTTCTCAGTTGGCCAGCGTGCTTCTCTATGAAGCGTGGTGTAGTTGGTTAACCTTGGCTGGCTCTATCGCTCCCCTTCCAAGCAGGACTGGGGAGAGAGAATGAGATGGAAAACAACTTGTAGGTTAAGATAAGGCGGTTTACTAAAGCAGAAAGAAAGTAAAAGTTTGCATGCATATAAGCAAAGAGGAGAAAAGTTTAATCTCTACTTCCACTTCCCATCAGTGAGTAATGTTCAGCCACTTCACCCGGGAAGCAGTTGCTCTGGAAGGCAAATACTGTAAAATAACAAATGCCCACCAGTCCTCCTCCCTCCCTTAGCTTTTCAATCTGAGCTGACATAATATGGTCGGGAATATCCCTTTGGTTAATTTGGGTCAGCTATTTTAGCCCAGTTGTGTCCCCTCCCAGGATCTTGCCCACTCACAGCACCTGATGTGGGAGGAGAGCATGTTAGAGAGACAGCGCTGATGCTGTGCCAATGCTGCTCAGCAGCAGACAAAACACTGGTGTGTTATCAACACCTTTCCAGCTACAAATGCAAAGCACAGCACTGTGAGGGCTGCTAAGGGAAAATGAACTCCAGCTCAGCCAGAACCAATACAAGTGACCAGCAGGTCGAGAGAGGTGATACTCCCTCTCTACTCTGCCTTCATGAGAGCCCACCTGGAGAGCCGTGTCCAGCTCTGGGACCCCCAGCACAAGAAAGGCATGCACCTGCTGGAGCAAGTCCAGGGGAGAGCCATGAATATGATTGGTGGGTGACCTCTTCCTGGAAATGTTCAAGGCCAGGTTGTGTGTGGTTTTGAGCAACCTGGTCTAGCGGACAGTGTCCCTGCCCGTGGCAGAGGGATTAGAACTTGATGAGCTTTCCAACCCAAACCCTTCTGTGATCCTATACATCTACTCACTTGCATCTAGTTAGGCATATTCAGTATATCAATAGACTGAATTTTTATTTTAGGGTGATACTGGAGTCGCTGGATCAATAGGCCCCAAAGGAGAAGCTGGCCCTATTGGGTCTCCTGGAAAGCCTGGACCACCAGGACCTCCTGGGCCTCCCGGGCCCCCTGGACCTCCTGGGCCACCAGGACTAAGTTACAGCTTGGGATTTGAGGTATTTTGCTATTCTGAAGTTTGTTGTAACTATGGATATATTTCCTCCAGAGTAAAGACAGTGTGACCACCTGTATATTTCACAGGTATTTAAGGCTGAATTGATGACAGAGGAACTTGTTCTAGATTGAAAATTGTAAAGGAATGTGAATACAGAGACACGTGTTGGTCATTTCTGACCTCATGATCTGTTCTACTTAGAACAAAAACGTTCTATTAAAAATATAAAATTGCAGATGTTACTTTTTCTTCTTCTGAGAATAATACCTTCATCACTTAAAAATATGAGATTGGGCAAGCTCAAGATGAGTTTTACATGTCATTTGAGAACTGCTCATCTGGATAATGTTGTTGGAGCAGAAAGTGGCTTTGCAGTAAAGAAAGGCAAGGGAAGAATGCCCAGGTTCAAGAATTAGAGCTGTTGCATTAACATCTTTGTGAAGAGAGGTCAAGAAATTGTCAGTATCAGTATTCATATTTGTGTCTTCCCTTTTTTTTTCCCCTTTTTCCATGCATTTTTCAATTCTAATTTAGCTGCTTTGCTCAGAAAAGTATTTCCAGAGTTTTTTATTTCATGGGATATAATAAAGTTTGCACAGTAACGCAGGGCAGTCTCATCAGAGAAATAAGAATGTTTGACCACAACTACTGGTCATCTGTAGAACTGCTGCAGTAAGGTGGTGGTGTTTAAAAGATATCAGTTTACTTACGTATTTCTCTTAGTATTTACCCCAACTCTTTCGTATTTTTCTCTTCTTTACTCGACAGACACTTTGAGGTGTCACAGACATGACCACTAATGCTTGTTTAGAAACCTGTCTAAAGAATATTGTACTGTATACACTACTGGTTAATAATCTCACTGATGTCAGTGAATTTCAATGGATAAAAAATATCTCTAGCAGCTCACAAGTTCTTAATTGCCAGCACTGAAATTGTTAGCAAGGAACAGCTTGAAGTCTAAGCATACAAAGAGTCCTTTGCCTTATCTTAGGCACACTAGAAAGACTGGTGCAGAGTCTCCCCTGAATAAATACCTACTTATCTCAGAATGAGTTAAGGACCACTGGCAAGTCACATCTTCATCCCAGGCCTGGTCTGCGTTTTAGCCCAGAATGATGGCTTCTCTGGCTTCCAGTCATCTTCTGTGACCTGTGAGGACCCATTCTTAAGCGATTCTCCACTCTTCCCCATTCGAACTATTTGAGTAGAAGGCAACACGCCCTTATTACATCAACAAAGAGTTCTCCTGAAATTAGGTGCTTAGGGTCAAACTCTGCCACTTTTGATACCTATGTCTCAGAGGAGCAAACTTAGCAGATGAGCAGGAGAGAGTGAAAATGGGGAGTCCCCACTTTTATGGATGCAAACAAAAGAAGATCTGAGCTCTAACTGTAATAACAGTATCTTGACTGGCTTCATCTTGAACTTTATCCAGTCCAAACAAAATTGGCATGATTGTTGTTTCCCTGAGAGGAATACTACTGTAAACAGGCTTGCTAGCTGTAGCTGATCTTTTGGATGCCCACCCCTGCCATCTGTTCAGGCAGCACCGTGGTCTGCCAGTTTGTTAGGGTGACACTACCTTTTGGTTGGCAGTCTGTTTATTGCTGTAACACTGTTTCTGCAAAACACTCCTGTTAGCACTTGTTAGCATCTGTGATCAGCTATGTGCAGAAACCAAATGGCATGGTGTTTGCTGGCACTTATGCTTGCCAAAAGAACAGTTTGAGCTGCAGAAGGTACCTGGTAAACCCATTAAAAACATGCAGATGTCAAAAGAGATGGTGTGTTATATAAAGCAGGCATCAAGCACTCTCTTAAAGGGAAAAACAGACTGGCACAGTGCAGTCAAGGGAAAGGACCCAGAAACACAGTTTGTGGTTTACCCTAAGCAGTGAGTGTTTGGTTAAACAGTCCAAAGAGAATACAAGGAGATTTTCTGCTGGTATTTAATACGCTGATTGCTGATGGAGGAACAGAATGAAAGTCTGAATAACATTCAGGCAATCTCAGGTGAAGTTGCACAAAAGGTCTCTCGCCTTGGTCCCCCAAAAGGAAGGAACTGATTCCAGCTGTGCAGTCCTTCTGCTTCTCTTACTCTTGCGGAGATGGCAGAAAAGGCCAGAAGAACAGGATCTGTCTTTTTCAGGGGAGTCAGGTCAGATGGTGTTTTCCATACCTTTGTCATTCGATAGTAGCTGAAGGTCATCTAATTGGTGTCTCACCCTTTCCCTTACACCGTCTCCTGAGTGCATCACAACTGTGCTGAGCTGGGCCATTTCAAGTCACTAACTGGCAGGAAGCAAAGTAGGCCAGAAGTATGGGTCCTCTAAACATGGTAAGCTAACACAAGGGCTCGTCATCACTAGGAGGTGGAGATTCTCCTTTGCTCCTCTTCCTTCTCCCATCTGCAGACATTCCTGGCACGTGCCTGCCCTTCACATGCACTAACATTCAGTATTCCATCAACTCTTCCTTCCTCAACCCAATTTAATTTACTAAAATTTTAGAGAACACTTGCACTCCAAAAGTAACATATTTTCTGCCATTTTAGTCACCTAAAGGAAAGTGAGGGGATTCAACACATGGCGCTGATGTTGCAAATGAAGGCTGTATGGCTGTGAGCAGCGAAGTGAACAAAGATAGATTAAGATTTTCCCTTTTCAGAAAAAGGAAGCAATTAAGCCAGCACAGCTGCAACTAAAACTGCAGCTTAAAGCAAATGGGTAGTTCCCTGCTGGCATGGTTCATCCAGATGTTTTGAAGCACAGTCTGACGAGTTTAGACTAGGCATAAGCCAAGGGATAGGAACACGATAGGTGCTGGGCTTGAAACAAGTAACTATGGCAGCCTGCAGTTTTTTTCTTTGCTGCTTTGGAATTGGTAGCTCCTGCTTCTGCCATGGATCTGGAATGTCATAGAACAATGAAAGCTGGAGGGAGGTTGCTGCTTTCTGTGTAGTTTCCTTTAAAACTACTAAAAAATCTCCATGGGAAATATGGAGGCTGCTCTCAAGGACTCCCGCTACACGGAGACTTCTTTCTGAAGTCAGCAGAGGGCAATGGAAATGGACAGTGGGCCGGAGCAGATGACCTATAATGAAAGTCTCAGGGAACCGAGCTTGCTTAGTTTGGAGAACACTTAACCTTTATTTCTGGAAGGTTCCAAGGCCTGAGGTTCCAAAGCCCTAAACAACCTGATTGGAATTCAGTGTTGACACTGCTTTCGACATGAAGTTGAGCCAGGCAGCCTCTGAGAACCCTTGCGACATAATTAATTCTACAACTTGATGGTGGAACTTTTTTTTCTCCTCAGTTTCATTAAGCAGTATTTTAGGTAGGAGTTCAACATTCAGTTGTGAGAATTAGGAAGAACCTTTATTGGTGAAAAGTGATTGCTGCTCTTAACAAACTGTTTGCAAGTTCTCCCTGCCATAAATCAGTTCTGGTAACCCTTACTAGTCACTAGTGTTTCCGTAGCTGGGTGGCAGGTAAATGCTACACAGGAAAACACGCTTAAAAGTGGGCTTAAACACAGTACATGCTTTTTCACTTCTGCCTGATGCTCTTCAGCCTGAAGTCCTGGAGCAATGGTGTCAAGTCGGCAAGACAGTAAGGACCAGAGTTTCTGTAAGGAAGACCAACATGTTTTTATCACATTTGAGCAGAGCCTATCTCCAGAACATCATCCATTTGTCTCAGAAAAAAGTTAATGAGAAAAGATAAAAATATTTGTGCTCAGTATGTTTCCAGTTTTTACAGAACTTCAGAAAACAGAGCAGTTGAAAAAAAAACAAAACACGAAACCAGAAAAAAAAACCCAAAAGATAAATTCTTAAATTCTGTAGCATTTTGTCTTTTCCATTAGGATATGGAAGGATCGGGTAGCATTGACCTGTTAAGTGAATCAAGGATTCCTGGATCAAGGGGGCCAAAGGTAAGTGGGTGTTTTGGGGGAGGGGAGTATGATTTGTTTGGCTTGTTTTGGGTTTTTTTCCAAAACAAGTTTCCTCCTTTCTGCTTTTTTGAAACATATCGGCCATAGGTTGAGAGTCACTACATTGAAATGGATTCATTTGCCCTAGAATGTCATTACAATAACTGTCCTACAAAGAATCAGAATAGTACTGCTCTGATACATCATTAGCTAATGATTTTTAGATTCTGCTCTGATATGTTTTTGAGATATTAAAGGGTGAAATAAGGGTTTTCATGTTATCTAGCTCTCTATTTCTTCTTTCACCCTAATACATACCCTTCTCGCATGTGCAGGTGAATCACATATATGAAGATGAAACTGTAATGTTATAGTTTGACAATCAAATGTGCGTAATCTAACATGGCACTTTTAAACTAAAAAATTTTTCCCGGTAGTGTGGAAGCAATGTCACAGACAAAGGGATGCTTTTTTCTTCATCACCGTGTCTCAGGAGATTTTTTCGTACTGTGGGCCACTTAAATCAAATAGGGAATATGGGAATATAATGTGTCAGTACATACCAGATCATTTGGATTTATTGTCATTCTTAACAATAGAAGGAGATCCAGTGGTTTAGTCTGGCAACAAAAGGAGACAAAGGCATGATCCAGTAGAAGCTTATGAGTCTCTGAGGGACAACTGTAAATATGATGAAGCCAAACTGTTCCTTGTAGTGCCAGATGGTGCAGCAAGGGACAGTGGCCACAATTTGCAGCTTGCGATGTTCAGGCTAAGCCTTGGGAGAAGGCTGTTCACTAGGAGGCTGGTGCAGGACTGGGGCAATTTGCCCAGGGAGGTTGCAGAAGATCTGATCTTGAAGTTATCAAGACTTTGCTGGACAGAAACATGACTGACCTGATCTGAAGCTGGTGAAAGTTCTACTTCAGGGGGATGATTGGATTAGATGGCCTCCACAGGCCTGTAGAAGCCTGTGATTCCATGAATCATCAGAAACCAACTGAACCCTGGAGGCAGGAGTGACTTTGAGCAGCTCTTTACTGTGTTGGTTTAAAATACTACTAACTGTGAGTCACTGAAGTTGCAGCTGATAGCTTAGAGAACTTTGCTTCCTCTTACGTCTTTTCCTAGATGCTAAAAATAGCACAAAAATACAGTTACAAAAATAAGTATTGAATTTGTTAGCTGAAACAAGGAGGTGTCCAAAACCAGGGCCAGAATTGTGCATTCTGACCTTAGTCACAGCCTTACTCTCACATTTGGTTTCATAACAGGCATTGTTTCCAAGTCGCTCAGCTATAAATATTTTTAAAACGTCTTGTTGCAGTTGAACAAAATTTTCCTGTTACTGCTTAATTATTCTGCAAAATCTGAGTCAGTAAAGAAGGCAGATGAGAAAAAGAAGATGAGAAAAATAAGAATTTTGCTGTAATAATGAAAATGCTTTTACATAGTTACTGGTACTGCATTATCACAACTCCAGAGTACCCAGTGGTGTTTAGGTGAAAACCGAATATCTGCTTCTTAGGGGACTGAAACTCAAAACAGCAGCTAGGAAATAAATTACATTTATTGGCACCGTCTCTGTTAAGATTTTTGTTAATCTTTAATCAGAAAGTAGTGGTTGTGTTTTGAAGTAGAAATATCAAATTTATTTTTTCTGATGACTTCAGCTCTCGTTTCCAGGGTTTCTATTCTTTTTCTTCCACAGATCAGTGTAAAGTTTCATTGGTGTTTTCTCATTATTAAGCATTACCATTTATTAGTGTCTTCATATTCCAGATGAAGACAACTCAATTACTTCATTGAATTCCTTTCTCTTCCTTTTAATTTTCTAAAATGACCAATAAAGAAATGCTGTCCATTTCACCTTCAAAGAGTCATAATTGTGCTTCACAACGGATGTCACCATATAGAAACGAGAGGAACTTGAATTTCCAAATGTTTTTTGAAATAAACATTTTGGGAAACTGCTTTTAAACCGAGCAAGACTGTGTTGCCTCTAAACTGGTAGCATATCTTAATTTTAGCTAAGAAAGATAATTCAAAAAATTATAAGCAATTGAAAGCAATCCCTTGCAACAAATGCACTTGGATAAATTTATTTCTAATGTTTTCTAAAAAGTATGTATAGTGTGCTGTGGCAGCACTAACGTTGTCTTTGTAAGAAAAAGAAATCTTTAGATCTTTGCATGATAGCATAGAGCGAGGCAGTATTTATCAGAACAACAACCCTAAAACAATGCTTACATTTTCTTGTTCTCTGTTAATATTACAGGTCTCCAGCACTGTTTTTGTAACAGTTGCGGTTGTGAATTAAATTTTTTTCTGAAAAAATTTTGGTTTGAAATGCCATGTGGATTTACCAGTAAATTCAGTGTATTTTTATAGGGTTCTGCAGGAAGACATGGACAGCGTGGACCATTAGGACCAAAGGTAAACACACTTGAAAGCTAACCTGTATTGCTTTGGCATGTATTGTTTATATTTTTTTATTTCTATATTCCCAGAATTGGCCTGAACATAACAGCTTTCATTTAAGATTCTTACACTGATTAAGTGTGGGACAAATTTTGTTCCCATTTACACGGGGTATCTATCCAGAATGTGTATTATTAGAATTATTTCACACCTGACAAGAGCAGTGAGTAAGTACTAACTGGGCTATTACATTCCATGGCATCTTTGTTAAATTTTTTTAGGGCATTTGGCAATTTCTCTTTGTTGCTCATTTATACTTTATTCTGGTTTCCAAGAGGTTACATGTATGCTGTTGAAAGAGAAATCTGCATGAGGAGGCCTTCTGATCTCAGAGAATGATAGGAAAACATTCTGGAAGGTGCTGGGGGGAAGAAGGGAGGAGCAATGACTACTTTGCCTTGGTTTTGATTGGAGCTCAGAAGAGACTGAATTTTTCCACTTTGATGCTGCCATTGGTTGTGTAGCCCATGAGGAAAAAATGGAGAGATGAAAAATCCCAGAAGAAAAGGGCAGATTTGCAGAATGGGTCCTTAAACAGGAAGAGACTTTTCCCATTCCTACGTAAAGTACCACTCAGGTTAATAGTACAGCAGGACAACATCTTAAATGTGAAGTTAGAAATTCAAAGTCTTCATTGCCCTGGGAAATAGCAGTAGCATTGAAAGAGAAGGAAATGGAAGACGAGAAGTGGCAGTCCCCATCCTCTCCCCGTGAAATTTTCACCTGAACTTACACCCAGGACTAATCACTGACTGCCCATGGCCAGCAATAACTGCATGCCCCTGATTCATAGGGCAGCAGCCACCAAAGATCTGGCCGGCCCCCTCTGTCTAGAGTCTGTAGAGCTCAGCTTCTAGGGCTGAAAAAAATCCCTCCATTGGGTACCACTCCTGTTAATGCTGGACCACATTGCGTACGAGTGAAAAAATCGCAACTTGCACAGCACGTGTTGGTGAGTGATGCTGCAGTGGACTGGCAAGAATAGATGTGCTCTCACATGATGCTGCTCTGTGCACAGGAGTAGGTGCCGAGTCTCCACGCTGAAAATACATTTTTTGTTAAGAGCTTATTCTCCGCCCTTAGCGAGAAATTTTTTTTCTAAGAAATGCTGCTTCACAAAGATTTCAGAAATTGAGGTAGCGTGATTCCTGGGATTTAGGAACTGGGCTGGAGTGGAAAAGATAGTCATAAACCCTGGCCAAGAGACTTCACCATCACCTTGGTTTAATCACGAGTGATTCACCCCCAAGATGTAGGAGAAACAGAAAGGAACATGCTGTCGCCTGACATCTTACAAAACCAGGTACACAACAGCACAATTAATATAAAGTGGTTGTAATACACTATCATTCTCAAGGGGATGAATTTTACACCCACTTTTCATGATTATAAATGACTTCACTAGGCAACAGTGGCAAAATACAACAACCACCCACTTCCCAAAACCAAGAGCTAATGCATCACGAGGAGCTGAAGGTATAGTTCTGTTTCATGCATGCTTCATCCTTCAAATACCCCAGACAAGTACAGCTGTCAGAGAAGACCAGCTACGATCAATTTTCTCTTTCCTTACAAGTAAGCATGGATCCAAATTCTGCTTTCACTTTTATTGTTATGAAAAGCTGTTTTCATTAAAAAACAGTCTACAGTCTTCACACACTCTTGAGTATAAGAACTCCCAAAAAGCAGTAAGCATAAACATAACTTTTGAGGCAATGGCTGATTTATTGCAGTTTAAATTCTCTATCTCCAATGAAATAAACTAAATTGAATGTTCTCTGTCTGTTACAAAATCAAAGACCCGTGTCTGCTTAGTGCTAAAATCCTGCAGAATCAGTCCCGAAGGTGGAACAGTGCAGCGTTCATTATTTCGCTCGTGGTTTGACGCAGTGCCTGGGTAGGTGGAGAGAGCAGCAGTGGGGGGGGGCTGCATTGGCTGTTTTGTAGGAAGATGGTGAGTCCTTCGTGGAGGCACGAGGTCACGGCTGCCCTGGTAGATCTGGGGAATGTTACCACGTGCTGATTTCAGACATCAAAATGAGGGCTCAGGCATGTGGCTTGGTCGATGCTCAGCAAAAATAATGAGTCGTGACCACAAACTCCTTAGATGTGGGTGGCAACTGGGTGGTTAAAATCCCAGAACCAAATCACAAATGTATGCCCAGCATTACTTTACCAAAAATATGCCTTATTTTACTAATTGTTTTACTCCATTGGGTTCCTTTGTTTTAAGGAAAGTAACATACATGTTTGAAATCCTTGCAATTACTGCTCATTTTAATACTTGAGCCGTACTGTGTCTCTGTTTCAGGGAGAAAGAGGCAGCATAGGTCCACCAAGTTCAAAGGTGGGAAGTTTCTTGAACCTGATCTAAAACCTCAGTTGTTTCTTTCCTCAGTTTCCTTTCACCTCTTAATGCACTTGGGGGATAATGAACATTTCTTGCTCTGTCACCATATTAAAGCCCAGGATGGCTTCTCTGGGAAAACAAGCCCCTTTCTCTGGTGAATTGGGAGTACCAGGAGCCAGTGTAACCTGGTGCTTAAGACTTCTGCTTAAAATGTGGTTAAAATCGCATCTAAAATTGCATCTAAAAGGTGTGTGTCTTGGAAGGTGTCTTGTGAGGCCCTTTACATTTTCACCAGAACAAAAATGAAAATCAGCAAAGCTTAGATAGAAAACTAAGTTCCACATGCCCCCTACTCCTTCATACGGTGGTGTGAAGCTCTCACCCCACACCAGTGTGCCCCACCCATGACACGGGTCTGTGATACAGTAGTAGGCTCATGTCTATCGTTATCCCTGTCTATTCTGCTTTGAACCCCTCTTGGAGCCCACCCCAAAACTCCTGTTTGGGACTGTGCTGCTCCTTGCTGCTCCCTGTTTGACCTGGGCGTCTTTTGCAGGCATAAGCCAGCAGAGAGCGCTGATGTGACTCATAGAAAATGAAAATAAAATAATAAAATA
>VZTA01025943.1:154226-184791 GCA_013398855.1 Mohoua ochrocephala | reverse complement strand
CCGTTCGCGATGCTTGCGGCTTCCTGGGGGGACGGCGCGCGGCGCGGCGGGGGACGAGCGAGGGCTCCGCGTCTGGCGGCTGCTACGGGAGCCGCTGCCGCCCCGGCGAGGATTTTTCTAGCAAGGCGCCAGGGCGGGCAGTCAGCGAGGAGCGGGTGCCGGTCCGGAGCATCTCCTCCCGCGGGTAGTTATCCCCGCTGATGCTCCGTGGCGGTTTGGCTCGTTTCCGGCGTGATTAGCTCGGCTTATTATGTAAGATGTCACCGGAGAAGGAGAGGCACAAGCCCTCGGTGTGGCGGAGGGGGGAACGCACCGGTCCGCCGCGCCTTGCCCGCTCCAGGTACCGGAGCAGAGGGACCCGGAGCGGCCGGGAGGGGACGGGAGCTCCCCTCCCCTCGCAGTCCGCCGCTGGAATACGGCTGCTCGCTTTACACGTGGGTTGGGTGTGTTCCCCAAACCTTGCCGTTGAGCAGAAACGTAACCTGTCCTGGTTCCTCTCCCATGTTTGATCGCTTTTATTGTCTCTCAGAGAAAAAAAATAAACGTTTGAGCATAAAAAAGTTTAAGAACTCGATTTTTGCTTCCTTTATGTGCATATTTAGTACGTTAATATGATCTGGAGACGATTGAATGAATCATCAGTTCCCTGGAATAAAAGCAAGTGAATCATCTCACATACACACGCACACAACTGCGAGGGAGCATAGTTGGTACCGTAGATGGTGAAAGGTTGGTGTCAGTTTCTGACACACAGTGGGATGTCAGAAGTATAGACAATGCTCAGAAACCCAGCAGGTTTCCTGCGGCTGGTTTGTGAACTGTGAAAGTTTTGCAACATTCAATTGCAGTTTTTCTGGCTCACTGGTTAAGGGGTAACCTCTTTCAGTTATCAACTTGTTACCCATTATTTTAGCCAAATAATCAAAAGGGAGGTGTAAATGGTAAGAATTAAGTCACTGTGTTATTCGAAGTGTCTTAATTTAAAATAAAATTTGAACAAAAATACCAAAAAAAATAGTATCATACGATGTCCATACTCTGAAGCCAGAGACAGATCCCAGATGCTTTTAATCTGAGTTTTGTTTTGCTTAGTTTTGTTAAGGAAAAATAGTCTCTGTTGAGTTAAAAAGTATATAAATATCTATTTTTAAAAGCTAAGCCAGTTGATTTAATAAACACGTTGGAGTTGTACCTAGATAGACTTCTGTTCCTGGTCCTCTTGCCTGTTGCTGTTTTAAATGGGATCGAGTCTGGATCCTATATATAGTTGTTCTTTCAACTCCAACTTGCTTCCAAAGTGGATTTTTCATCCTCCCCGGTTTTGGGACACAATCTCCTCTTCCTGTACAGAGGCAGAACTATGAATTTTACAAGATTAATATTTCTTTTTTTTTCTTGGTATACCTGCCACCGTCAAGAAACAAAGTCACCGTTTCTAGTGGGCAGGTAGTGCTTTACACATACAACCACCTGGTTTTACAGTACAGAGTACGTGAAGGTCTTTCTATGTCTTGCCAGTAAACCATTCTGTTTCCTGTGGCATCAGGTATCCTTTATCTCACTGCCTGTGTTTTGTACCTCTAGTCATTCTCCAAATGGGCATGGAAAGGATTGCTGTGGGTGTTTGTCACTGTTGGGGCGAAAGGACATGTTGCCATTTTTGATTGTCCAGAGCTGTGCACTGGCACCTCATAGTATTAATTAGAGGACTGGAGCAGCCAAGTGTGGGAAACCTGTATTACCTTCAGGGTTCATTGCGTGGCTTTTAACATCTCCCTGTCAGAAGATTCTGAAGTTAACCAAGTTAAGACTGCACGCGACAGTGAAAACACTGTAATAGCGAATCTCTTAGATATGCTGGGTGGTCAAGTTAACAAACATGAAAAAAGGCTGTTTTATTTGCGCATTTCGTTCAACAATTAAATAGCATTCATCCTTTTTTATTGAATTTCCTTACAAAGAAGATAAAAACATACAGTGTGTGTGGCATTCTATGTGCTCAGACCTCAGCTGAAAGCAGTAAAGGAAATAATACTGAAAGTGGACTCACAACTCTGCTCTTGCTGGTTTTCCCTGCTCTATGAGCACTCTAGGATTCAGAGTGGAAATGAAAAATTCTAGGTTTCACTACGAAGCCTGCGGAATATGCAAAATAAAATGAGATAAAACGTATTGGATTAAAGTTGCTCCTGTGCAGCTCCACTTTTAGGACTGATAAGCAAATTACTGTGGGATGCACAGAAAAACTTTGAGAAAAGTGGAGGGCAATGCAAAAGTGAAGTGTCTGAACTTTGTATCTTGATTTTTGCTATGTTGGGGATGCATAGGATTTGTTCTTAGCATGACCAACTGATATATGTATATATCAAATTTTACACTGCCTTTTATAAAAAAAAAAAGATATTAAGTTATAATCTTTCTGTGCTTTGAAAGACTGGTGCCAACAGCATCTTCATATGTTCTTCCAGCTATCTCAATTAGAACATCCCAGTGAGGAAAAAAACCCCAACCCAAATGATTAGTTCCTTTTTGCAGTTTTGGCTTTAAAGACCCCTTTTAGGCAAGTGCAATAGTCCTGAGCAAAGTTTTGAACTTTTCCTGTAGAAAGACATACTGCTGGTGCTGAAAAAGGGAATCCTTTCTTCAGCTATTGAAAACTTTGCACCAAGTGCACCTTAGCTTGGGGTTGTTTGTTTCCCAAATCCTGTTAGAAAACATTTGTTGTAGTTGTCTGGGAAGAAGTTTTATTTCTAGTACTCGCCTCAATATTTAAAATATTAAGATACAAAGTTGTTTCTGTATCACTTAGCATTGTAGCTATCTGTTTTGAATGATGGTAGGTAGTGCCTTAGACATTTCTTACAGTGAAGCCTTTTTTCCTGATTATTGTGGTTTTATCTTTAAATTTTTCCAGTAGCTGTAGTGCCATGAAAAGTAACAGCTTGACAGGCTTTGAGACGGAAGCCCGTAATGAGCAGAGCACGTGTAGCACTGGCAGCCAGTTCCATCAGGCTGTGACAAAACTGTGTCTGTCTCACTGAATGTGTGTCCTCGGGAAATACCAGTGGTGTTGTCTCTATCTTGATTATTTCTTATAAAATAAAAGTTGTTCACTGTCAAGCGTGGGCCGCTTTTGGAATGAAAGATATGTAGAGTTACGTGAGCACTATGGTGTCAACAGCTGTCACTGTTAGTTCTTACACGTGAAACAATTTTGACTGAAACCATGTATCCAATTATTAGTAGTGGAATTCATGCATATCTCAGTAGCTTTCCTTACAGCCAACCAAACTGTTGCTGTGCATTGGTCACTTCTTTCGTGTAATGGAATAATTTTGTTTGCCATTGGTTTATGTATGTTCTGAGATTTGACTGGAATTAAGAAGGTAGCCTGCTAATTTGCCATAATAATCCTATTTTCATAAAAGATCTGTCCAGGAAAAGACAAGAAAAATTCTCAGAAGAGGTTAAAGATGAGTATAACGGTTATTGGGAGGATCTTCGCTTCCTTGAGACACTTGTGTTGCTGACTGGTGCATCACAGAGAGCTCCAAGTTGCCACAGTCTGTAGTGGTTCAAGAACTGCCTTCCCACACTGAGCCTTCGCTGGCAGTTGAGTTTGTGCTCATTGTTTGAAAGGGGGCATCCATGGAGATGGAGCAATGAGTGCTGAAGAACGGGCATCCACCCTGCACACGGGGGATGCCTTTGGTGGCCTCTTTGCTCAGCTTCAGTATCAGCTCTTCCCCAAGGAGGAAAACCACTTCGTACTCCACGGTAATTCTTATCATAAAGAACCCTTCCCACACAAAACATCACTAGTGGAGATGTAGCAAGAAACAGTGATGAGACCTAAATGGTGAACAGTGATATTTTCCTGATTCATGGCTATGATTCCCATTACATGTACAATATTGATAGCAGTGTTACAGAATTATTTTCTGACAACTCGATCTGTAAGTACAATCTGATACCAGCAGGGAGAGTCCTAGTTCGTAATTGCTGTAAATTTGCTCACATCCAGTTTGTTATTCCCATCTTTCAAACTCCACCCTACACACTTGGTTTGCTCACCTGTTGTTGCAGCTTAGTTTTTGTAATACAAGCTCTTGGGGGGAACCCCTTGTCATTCGTTCTGACTTCTGGCATTGTGTTACATCCATTAAAATCTTTGTGTATAAATAAAGCACATTAAAGTAGAGGAATCCAAAATTTAAACATCCTGAAGATAGATTTCAGTGCTGGTTACTATTAATCAGATCAGACAGAGAGAGAAGTTCTCTCTGCCACAAAAGAAGTAGTTGATCTTGAGATAAAAGTCTTGAGTGATTCTTAGAGAAGTGTCACCACTGATTAAAGCACATGTAATAATATTTATTTCCTTCCTCAAGAAGAAGAATGGAATATATAAGAAACCAAACTCTTGATTAATTTCATAATGAAAACACAGTTCTTTTTTCAGATGAAAGATCATCTCTTAAATAGCCAATATGTGTATTGAATGAAGTTAAAGATGTTTCTTTCTTTCATGATTTTATAAAATTGTTGTTTACTTTTTTGAAGAATCATCAGTACTAGCTGCAGAGACAAAAGATCCTTTATATGATATAAATGATATTTTGAGTAAGTATTCTTGGTTGATTCTGGCTGTAGAATTTCCCTGCATACAAAGTGATTTTGAAGAGCTGCTTAATCAAACCAATATTTTTCAGCTTTCCATCTTAACTCTTTTGATATATCATAGATAAAGTAAATTTTTATGCTTTCATCCCAAACACATATTTACAAAAAGTACAAGTGGGCTTTTTTTTTTGTGTGGATAGCGATCACGGAATGCAAATAGATTTACTTGAAGTAAAGTACTCAGTGACAGTTGGAGCCTCACACAGGCTAGTGTTTAAAATCTACTATTGATGTGTAACTCTTGTGTATTCATTGCTGAAAATTTAAAATGTAAATTTACATGGGATTAGCCTCCAATTCAAAATTACCATTAATTGCAGAGAAGCTCTTTCAGTTTATTTATTGTGAAGCTGGATGAAACCAGTGACAGACTCGTAACAGAAGAGCTTTACTTTAACATCTGGCTTCCCAAGGTGTAACAGCTCTCACTACATCAACTAGTACAATAGGGAAAACCACACAAACTATTGGGCCTACGAGCCCTTCTTCAGGTTCTGAACAGTAGCAGCAAACAATGAACTAGGGGTGCAGTTTCAGGAGACACCTACAGCCACTGCTTAGAGCAAGAGAAGTGCTGCTGCTACGGCTTATGCTCTCTGAGCCCTGGCACTCATTAAACCCCCAAATGAATTAGAAAACCGAGAAACTAATAAAAAGTTTTCTGCTGCTCTAGAGTATTAAATGGACTTACAGATGGATCAACAAGTTCCAGAGTGGTGCATCCCTTCTTTTTGGTACAACTGGTCCGTTAGATCAGCTCTACTGTTCGTCTAACCGTAGGTTTAGGCCAAATTCGGAAGAGTTGCTGTAATTTTATTTCAATTATGGCAATTAAATAGTTAATGTGATGAAAAGTGTGGTTATCACCTGTAAAACAAATGGGATATTAGTATGAGAAGAAATTGTGAGGTACTGCTCTGTCATGAGCAGAAGGAAAACAGATCATTCCCACCTGAACCTTCAGAAGGTTTTAGCTGGAGTGTCATCATGCAGTAGAGACAGTATCTCCAGTTAAGTCTATTATTTTTGGTACCCAGAAGATCTGTGAACCCTCATTTCCACGTTTGACTTGGCGATCAGGGCTAAGAAGTAGGGGATTCATTCTGGCACTGGAAGTCTTGCTAATATGTGTGTAACATTGACAGAATAGCATAAATAGAACAGCATTCATGAAGAAAACAATTCTTAAATATTTATTGAAGGTAATGTCTTCCTTTCTTGGATGCTTGCTAGGCTGCTGCACTAGCAGTGTGTTTGGGTCACATGGGCAAGAGTTGCTGGAGCAAGTTTGGTGTTCTGTGCTTCTGGACTATGAAGTACAAACTCTGCATCTGACTTCTTTCTTGGCAGTAGAGAACCCTCCCCACTGCTCCCATCTAGCTGTCTTACACCTAGATTTCTCGAGCATCCCTGATATTTAAAGAACATTTGCAAACGTCTGCCAGACATTGGACTTGGGGATTTACAGTTTCCATGTTTCGGAGTGGGTGGTTAATATGTGATAACACTGACAGGTAATGCACTGACTGAAATTTCCTACAAGTGATGATAGCTACTTACCATGTAATTTTTACTGTTTTCAAGGGAAGTGTCTTGAGTCTCATGACTCAAAAGAGGAATCCATAAAAATACAAATAATTTAGAACATTAGCTTTAGCTGATGAAAACTGCTGTAACTTAACTTAAGCTTCAGTTTATCCACTTGACTTTATGCCAATATTGAATATGCCTCTAGACAGAATAACTACAAGTACTCCTTGTACTTACTTTAGTTAACTTACCATAGATCTTGCCTTGAATTGCTTATAAAATTGTCAGTGATTAAATAATTCCAAGAACAAGATTAGGGAGAAGTTGTCATTTTGCCCAGTTGAACAATGGTTTTGGTAACCTTTTTGTTAAGCCAGGACCTCAAATTTGATTTAATTATTGCCCTTGTATTATGAATGTATTTTTTCCTTTTCTTGTGAAAATAGAAGTGTTTGGTCTAAGTCTTTGAAAAAATAAAATCTAAGTTTATATATGTTCTTAAGTGAGGTTGATGAGAGTTTGCCAGTGACATTTTTCAAAGACAGTATCTGCAGCCAAGTCTTTGAGTAGAGCTTTCCCTTTCATTGTTCCTCCTTGAACAGCAGACAGAACAGGCAAAGAACCTCTCTTCATTTCAGTGCTTCCTGGCTTGGTATTGATTCTGTTTATTCATACAGGTGAAGTCTATTTGACAGGTGCAGAAGTCAAACTGCTGACAACTTAGACTGCATGGAGCCATAGTAACTCAGCAGTAGAAATCCTGTATTTTGGGAATGGTTAAGTATAAAAATTAAACTGTTCTTATATAGCTAAGGGGCCAAAATGTTAGGACATTTCTTATTTTAGGTTGTTGGTGTGACTATAATTTATCCATTGTAGTGCTCCTCACTTCTCTTTTTAAAAGGCTTTCTCCCCAGGACCCCCTTATCACCTGCAGTAGAGCGTAGAATGGGCACAGAGGAATGCTGCAGGAATAGGGAGGATAGTCTCAGCTCAGGGAAGTTGAATGCTGCCTTGGAGGACTAGTATCTGCCTGTCTTGGATACTAAATTACTATTTTTGCTGGGTAGGTAATAGAGGTCAGGGGTTCACAGATGGTCTTTCATTTTTTAACGGTTGTGAGACACATGTAGCCAAGTTTGCCCTTGTTCTGAAAGCACCAGTGCGACTGAAATCGTGTGAAATGGACCTGTTTACTGAGCCCTGAGCGTCCTGAAAAGTTGAACCTTAGAATATCAGGGGTATGGAACTAAAGAGTTCTTCAGACAGTTTGGACCTAGACTTCTATGTCTCCCTTTTCTCTGTCTGTAGATTACGGCTACCAATGTTGTCTTGTTGAATAGGTTGTGGAGAAGATTCTTTTATTACTATTTGGGGAGCACTGAAATGCTGGAGGAATGAGTGGGTATGAGTGTGTGTGATACAAACACCTGGGAGTAAAATACTAAAACAATGCATAACTGTCTTTTATCCTAATTTGTTTGGTAGTAAGTATACATTCACAGTATTAAAACCAGTGCTGCAGTTCGCATATGCAAAGACACAAATATTTTTTCTGCAATTTTTTTGAAGTCTCTAATTTCTACTGAAGTTATAAGAACCTTGCCAGGCCCCATTTAGGTATGGGGTTCTGTTGACTTTGGCTTCATGGAGATGTATGAGAGACTGGTTTTGTCTAAAGGTTGAGTATTTAAACAAAGGAGTATATTGGACAAATTGAGTTCAGGGAGAGGCATTAGTCATACCGGTATATTTTTCCGTAACGTGCTTGGGTATGCTGCTTGGAAGTACAAAGGTGCTATTTTATTTCTTAAAGGCATTATGCATTGAGGTGCATCTATGTAATTTTTAAGCAGATGTAAGCTCCTGCTGCCTGAACTTGAAGAAACTAAGAAGATATCTGCTAATGTTTAGTGTAATATAAAGACAGAATATATTAGCTGTGGCTCAGTGCCATGGTAACACCATTAGGGTGTTACCCTGAACAGAGCCCTGACTAGAATATGGTTTCTAGTCAGCTTCCAACACAGACACATCTTGCTGCTAGTAGAACCATCTTGCAACTTTTCTTGTCATTAAAACAAACAAGATTCATTAAAAATACTTTGTTAGAAGAAAGAAAGCATTCTTTAGGAAGCTGTGATAGTGATCCTAGGGATGAGTTCTGAATATGGAATTTGCATGAAGAAAGGCAGAGTTTAGGGAAGAACTAGTGCAAGTGTAGGACAATAGAAAGAAGCCCACAATACTTGAATCTGGACAATGCAGAGCCTTCTCTTATACATCAGTGAGTGGGATGTTATTGATCCTGCTTATTGGAGTAGGGGAAATTTATATTGTTCACAGCAATAAGCCTTCACACTCCTTGAAAGTGGCAATTGACAGTTAAATGTTGATTCCCGTACTTTCCTACCAGTAAGAAAAGCAGAAACATTGCTGAGCATCCTGTATTGAGCAAAGCCTCAGAAGTTTGTTTTGCAGGAGCTCTTTGTAGGTTAGGGTAGATCAGACAGCTCAGTGTGGTGTTGCTGTAGGAGTGGTGGAATGTTGGCATTAGTGGTTGTGACCATTCGTTCAGAGACTGGACAGCAGTGTTACATGAAGTGTTACATTGCATCTCACAGGCTAATTGAACTGCTAAACTATAGTCACGTCTTTCTGACCACTTTTTTTCTAAGTATTTTGTGGTCTGCACAGATTTTAAATAGGGACTAAAAAACCTGATGCTCCATTATTGCTCATTTTATCATGTTACCATGAGCATCATTCTCTTGGAAGTCACCAGCTCTGTAGGCCTCAGTCTCTGGACCTACACCAAATACAAGGAAAGCAGTGATTGCATTTAAGTTAAACAAGGCATGGAAGTCCAACTTCTGACTGTGCAGTTGCTGCTCTTGTCTCACTATGTACCAAAATTAATCAGTGTAACATGACCAGGAGCTCCAGAACTTTTTTTGAGTGGTCCTAACACAGAAAAAAACCTCTGAAAAAACCTCTTTTGCAGCTTGTGCTTTTATTTGTTTGGAACATGCACAGATGCAGGAGGAGATATTTAGGCTGTATTCCTTCTCTAGAGGAAAGGCAGTAGATCAGATCTTCGTAGGATACCAGTTTGAAGTACCTTCATAGTTAGGATATCTCTGCAGGAGTGAACTGCATTGCAATTACCTGCACCAGACATTGCTGGACTTAATGACTGAGTGTCTTCTTCAAAGTTGTACTCCTGTAAGCAAGTAGGTGCTAAATATTGGGGTAGGGGCTGGAGTTGCTGTCTATGTAAGCATATGCTCACAGTCATTTGTTTTTTAGGTCTCGTGCTTGTGCTTTTCTCTGCAACACTTCTGAGTTATCAGGGCTTCATATTCGGCGGTCTATTTGTTCATTGTCTCTTTTTCTTTTCTTTGCATGTTCCTGCTTATCTCACAAACACAAGGAACTGATCGAAACTCCAAGTAGAAGATAAATTTTGGAATAAGAAGAAACCTGTGTATGCTGGAAAGAAATCGCAGAGGGATTGTTAAGAAGAATCTAGAGTACAAGTTCTGGTATGAAATTCAAAATATTTTCCTTGGAATTCAGGTCACTGTCTGCTCTGGAAGACAAACCTTGCTTAGCATGGATTATAGCATGTGCAATAGTTCCATTGAGTCTGTGCAGGCCAGGCAAAGATTACTTTTTACTAGAAAAACTATGTTTAAATGGGTTCAGACTAGCATAGCTCCTACTCTGTTGTATATGGTATACACTAAGATATCTTTCATCATTTTATAGGTGTCTTATATGTAAGAAAACTTTTTTTTTATATGGAAACTAGCCACAAAGTCAGGTCAACTTTCTACTGCTAGATTTTACTGTTAAAAATGTTTTGGGTATGATTTTTTTTCTTCCTTAAGATGTAGGAAGGAAAACCATTTGTAAATACTACTTGAGATGCATTCTTCAATCTCCACAATACAAAATCAAAAGACTGATTTTTTTTAACATTGGAAAGGTTGGAATATTGCACGCATTTAAATAATGCTGTATCATTATTCAGCTAGAAGATACCTTGGTCTATTTCTGACTTTCTATTTCCACTGAAGGTGCTAGCAAGCATTCCTGCTAATTTAAGGGCCCACAATTTGAATCCTTTATACTTATTGCAGAGGTTCTAAATTTAAATCTGCGAATTTGCACAAAGCAAGAAAAAGGGTCTTTCATTTAAAATCAGATGGTTAAAACACAGTAAATTTTACTTAAATTTAAAAAACCTTAATTGCTCTTTTTTCACTTCCATAGCACTAAAATGACGTATTTTTTTTTACTCTTAATTATTTCCAGAATTGTGCTATGTAAAGATTCATCAAGCCAAAACCAGGTACAACCATGCATTACAGGTTGACTGACTGGAATCAGTCACCTAATCCTAGAGAAATGGCTTGATTATTTTTAATCTTACGTAGATGAACATTCTGGTTCAATTTCAAAACCTTTCTCTTTGTAATTGCAAGACAGAAGACTGGAAGGTCTCTAAGTATGTTTTCCAGGCCCAAATCCTTGGTGCTCTTACATAAAAACACCTGTTCAGTGTCCTCTGAACTGAAATTTAAGCCATCATCTCACTGTTTCTAAGTGCCAACCTCAGCTGGTGTAAAGTGCTGCCACCAGAAGTTTGCTAGTTCTGTGTTCAGGGCAGCCAGAAGAAAGAACAGGGAGCAGGGAGAGAAGAAACTCATGACAAAAGTAGTTTAGCAAGATGAGGCAAACCCTTGAATAAGGACCAGTGCTTTAGTAAAAATGAAATGGAGACATAATCTGGCACTTTTCTTACAGTAATATAATCATGACTTCCCTACAACAGACATTTGATTCAAATGTTAGGCTAGAGTCAGCTTAATTATGAATCAAAAGAGCATCATAAAGGAAGTGGAAGCAAAACAATGTAAATGGGGGAGGCTAAGCATTCATGTCCTACCAACACCTTCCACACTTAAAACTGCAGAAATAAGTCTGCAGTGTTCAATTGTTCATGAGGAAAACAGCAGAAGATAACACATGGGAGTAGTTCTAAAATTGATATATTCCATATAAATGTAATTAAGCTCCCTGACATTAGATGAGTTCAAATAGAAGTCTTACACGTGGGCTTGTGCATATTCCAGATAGATCTAAGATCTAAGATAATGAAATAGAAGAATAGGATAGATAGCAAAAGAGAAATCACTGTGTAGAAACTGTTTGTAGGTTCTGTTTACAGAGCGCCTCATTCTTCCCTCACAAAGCACAGACTTCTAAAGCAGTTTTGAAGGGTCGTGGTATAATCAGCTGCCAGTGTCAAGGGGAAACAAAAGAATGAAGGTAGTCTTAGGTGAATGGGCGAGGGGAATATCAAGCAGTTGTTGAATTACAGTGATTCAGTGGTTGTTAATGCTGTGATCACCACTCATTCTGAACTTGATTCTGGCAATTGCACATCGAGAAGGATGCAGAAAACTTGAAAGGGGTATATAGAAGACCTAAAAGAATGATAGAGTTCTTGGGACACATGCTTTACCATGAACGGGTGGGGGCACAGCTTAGTAAAAGTAAAGCTAAGGTGGCACTTCCAGACAGTAGTCAAGCCATCTCCTGATGTTATCTTTCGTGAACTAAATCGAAACATTTGAGATAAAGTAAGTCACATTCAAAACCAGATTATTCAGTCTTGCTGATTAAAAGAAAATCAAATTACTGTATCTTAGCAAATGAGGTAATAAAAAACAGACTAATTCAGACTACTGTTAAGGATTTTTAGTTTTTTTAAATTTTTTTAAAAATATGTGGAACTACTAATGATTTTTGTAGATCACTCTTTACAACAGAAAATTAAGAAGGATGGTTTAGCAAAATAATCTTTTGAACTTCAGGAGAAAATGAATATAAGTAAGTCCCATGGTTGGTGAGGTTTTATTTTTAATGCAACTCAGATTAGGTGATTAGCGGCCTTTTTTTACTTGATATGTATTACAGTAAAAGTTGTGCAGTCAATCTTTGCTGTGACTTTTGGAAGTTTAATTACACACAGTCCTGGCAGAGAGTTCTTTGTGCAATTACCTGAAATTCTCCAGAATTCAGATTGCTAATTCGGAAAAAGCAGAATAGAGGGACATCTATATCGAAAAGACAGCAGGATGGTGTTAGTCAGATGAAGTGTTTTCAAGTACAGCACATCTAGTGTGGTTTGTCAGCACTTCATAAAGGCATGATAGGGTCCCTTGTAAAATACCTGGCTATTTAAATTTTAAATGCTCCTTTATCTTCTTTTTCGATGGGTAGTATTCAAAAAGTATGTGGAAAGTAAAGCAACAGCTAGTCCTGCAAAAGATAGCCCTGGGGTACAAGGGAGAGCTGTGTACTGTATTTGCATAACATGTTGGTCTCAAAGTAGGTTAGACATCTGCTTAGCCATTAAGTTTTCTGTAAAAATACTGTTCCCCGTTTGTTCTGTATTAAACCCTTCTCCATTTATATTTTTATGTTCTTTAAAAATAAACCTAGAAAAGATGCGTTGTTTTAAAAATTAATAAAAACAAACTAGCTAAGGTGCAGAATGGTCCAAGATCATCGTTCCAGAATTCTTTCAGAAAGAAGAAAGTCAGACTAGACTGAATGGCTCATATTTATTTTTAAAATAATAAGGTTAGAGAAAATAAATAGTGTGTGGAAATGTATGCCCAGCTTCCCTAAAGTAACACAGGGGTGTATGTTGTATACATAGAACTAACATATGCTTAGGAGCTGTAAGGAGTCAGGATTCCTATCTGTTAGGCTTTTTCCCTTCACTGTGGCAACATTTTTTCATACCACTGACAGAAAATAAATATTTTGTTATGATCAATAAATATCCCTGTTAATAACCACATTCTTTAAGCCATCTTTGTACTATATATTTCAGTGGTATGCAAGATATAGCTTTCCTTCAGATGTACAGTAATCTTTAAGCCCCTTTAGGAGATCCTCAGTTTGCTCTAAGAAGTAGATTAAACTAGTTCTGCAGTTCTTCACTATTCATAACATTTTTCATATGTGACAGTGATGCAGTGTTTATTTTAAGAGTCAAAAGCCACAGGTTCAAATCCCCTTAAAGTCAGTAGGGAAAATTGCTTGCAATGACTTCTAACTTAGAGCCTGTACATTTTGATTTCTATTTTACCCATAAAATTTATGTACGAAAATCTAACGCTAAGTGGTTTTTTTATTTTTGATGTAATATAGCACTTTAGTGCTCAGTGAGAGGACATTAAGAATATTCAGTAATACAAATGGTACCTTTCTATGAATGCAGTAAAAGTAACGAGTATCAGTGGGATGACATACAAAAATACTATCATTTGTATCTAGTATATTTCCAGTCTTAAAAAATATTTAATAACTTGATATAAATATCTGTCTGAGATTATGCCATAAATCTGTATGGCTTCTTATAATGTATTTATTACCATATAAATGAAACATCTTCCAGCAGCATAGTAAACAATGCCCTTAACATCTGTCACAATCTTTTCACACATCCTCTCCTCAGGGTGAGAAGCATGTACAGTACATGGCCATGTTTTGGTAAAATTTTTGTGTTTAGTTTGGGGCAAGTGTGTTGAAAACATTTATGTTGACAACTCACAATCAACGTATAGTGTTACACAAAACTATCCTGATTATGCTAATTGACCTATAGGCAAACTAGAAACTGAGCCGGATGCTGCCTGGGTAAAAGTACTTCATCTGGCACCCAGCCCACTCCTGCATTGTTTCCATCCCTCAGAGATGTTGGTCATGTCATGCCATGCACATCTGTATCTGCTTGTGACACAAATACTTAGTCACAAGTGTGCATAAACCCCCAATACCTACTCATACATCACTGGGCAGCACAGCAGAAAGGTGGGAAATCACTAATTCTGTTTATTATGTTATTTTTGTGGGTTAAGCCCAGTGGGCAACTAAGCACCACAAATTTCTCACTCACTCACCCCAAGCCCCTATGAGATGAGGGAAGAGTAAAAGTAAGAAAATCTAGGGGTTGAGGTAAAAAAAAAGTTTGAAAGTTTATAAAGTGAAGGATAGATAAAAGATGAGAGAAAGGAAAGAAAAGAAGCAGGGCAAAGGCGATGACTGTCCACACCCCACAGGCAGACTGATGACCAGCCAGTTCTGAGGAAAGGGCAGCTAACATCCCTAAGGCTCCCTGTTTGCCCTTATTATGACTGAGCGTGGTGTTACGTGGCAGGGAATATATCTCCTTGGTTGGGTCAGATCGTCTGCCCCAGAGGTTGTGTCCTCTCCCAGCATACTGCACCCCTGCACTCTCTCCTGTGGTGGGAGTGAGAAAGAGAGAAGGCCTTGGTGCTGGCCAAGCACTGTTCAGCAATAGGTAGAACCTTTGTGTGCTGTCAGCACTGCTTTGGTCAGGTGACTAAAAGACCATGTAAGCTTCTGGGAAGAAAGTTAGTTCTGTCCTAGCCAGGCCTAGTACAACTATTTAGCAGGATCGTTTAGGAAGCGTTTGAGACCCAAGCTATAAAAAGCTATAGAGAGCATCTGAATAACAACACATTTTTCAGGAAGGAAGAACACGGTATTTTATAGATAATCTTGGTGCTTTTGAACACATTTCATAGGTTGCATGGTTGTGGGAGATGAATATTTCTAACTCAGACTGAGAAGGAAATCCACACATAAAAGATCCACACATAAAAGGTACATATTTGTGTGTCCTACTGTAGTTGTTCAAGAATTGAAAGAATTGAAAAATAAGGATTTATGTTTGTCTTGGACAAAAGTTTGTATTTAGGTCAGTAAGTACTCTGTTTCATTCCTTTCACTGCAGAAAACAGATGACTTATACAGTTGTGTGCATTACATAATCCTCAACTTTCTGTTACTGGAGTATCAATTTTCTTATGCAGGAGCCTTTTGGATGTTTTGACTAAATGTCTTATGTTTCTGCCTACTCCTGTCTAACATAATGCATTCCTTTTTTAGAGAAATGAGATCTGAAAGATCATATTTGTTATTAGTCTCTGGTGGAACTGAATTTTTTGCTGGAATCTACCAAGTTTTGCAGGTTTATTCTCAGTGCTGTTTTGAGAATAGAGAGAAAAAAGGTAGCTGTTATTTTTGTTGACACAGAGTCTGTAGGGATGTAAGCAGGCTAGCATTCCTCATGTGACTAGTTTTCTTTACATAACAATGTTTGAATATTGTGTGAAAACTTTATTCTTTATTCTTTCCTCATCTCTGCTCACGTGCTAGTGAAGTGAGTCACTGACTCCACTGTGAAGCAGAGAGTTTGCTTGAGTGCTTAGGAAGTATTGGAAGTACTTTAGACAGAATAGAAGGTACTTGCAGTATCTAGCCATCCTGGGTTTGGGAGGTGTGAGGAAGGGACTAGAAAAAAGAACAGAAATTTGGCAGTCTCAAATGAGCAGTTTCTGCCTGTGCAGTGATCACAACCTAAGCAAACATAACAAAACACCCTTGGGACTATAATGCAGTCTTTGTGGCTTTAGGACTGAGAGGTGCAACAGAGCAGCAGACAAGAGGACCACTTCAGTTCTGAATAGTCCACAGGCTTCCCGCACACTTGTGTCAGATAATGGCCTGGAATTTTCTCACATAAGAATTACAGGAGTTAGAAGGATTGACACTTTGGTCTCCCAGTTATCAATGCACTGTGGACACTGGTGGCATCCTTCATTTGATGTCTTCACCCCTGGTTATTGGGAGACTGTGGTACTTGTGCATGTGGGGAATGGGAGTGGCTTACAAGCACATTTCTAACCATGCTGCAAACAGTGCAATGATGGAGATGTTATATTTAAACCTCACTGCAGAGTGAATCTGTAACAACATTCTTCTATTTCCAACCAAAAATACTTTCAGTTAATTACAAACATAAAATGAGACAGTATTTCTGTTTCAGTGATTATTAACCGCTGCTTTGTAAATGAGCATAACTGTGCATTTTTATTTCTTTTTTAATAAGTAATGTATAGCTGTAAAACTCTATATCAGCACTAGATGTGTATTAACAAACAATCTCTTCATCACAGCAGAGGTAAAATTGCATTTAAATACATCATAGAGACATAAAAATAACTTGTTTCATGATGGTATTGTGTGGGATTAGGCTGTGTAAACAGCAATATTCATGTTCATGAGATGTTTGTTAATATGAAAAAGAAAGATGAGTTGATGGGTCTGAATCTTTGTCATCTTAAGTGATCATTTGCTCTTGCTTAAAACCAAATTCAAAAATGCAATTAAAACAAAGTTCTGTTTCAGTTGCAAGCATATAAAATTTTGTATCTATAAATACACAGACACATACTATATAAGGCCAGAAGTTCTGAAGAAGCCAGCTTTTTATCGTCAAATATTTGATCTTGCAAAATGTTTTACTTTCCTCCATATGCTGAAAATTTGAGACTTAACTCTTAATTTTTTGCCAATCCTGTTCTAAAACTATCTGCCAATATCTTGGTTGTTTTCAGGAGCTGGTATCAATAGCAGTATGAGGCAAAATGTCGGTTAAGTGTTCAGTATGGCTATTTTTTTTAAATAAAATCTCTCACCTCAGAGATTAGGTGTCTGGTTTAAATGCATGTCAAATTAACATTCAGATGAAGACTAATGTTGTGATTAATGCATTGTATTGGAATTTGAGAGTTGGAGGTTTAATTCCTAGGCAGTCATTTCTTCCTGTGTGGCTGACATCAAAAATTTATTAGGAAACAGCTAGAAATATTTTAGTCTTTATGTAAAACAGGCTCAGTAACGCATCCTTTTCTTAACACAGTTTATGTTGGAGACTTTTTAGAGCAGATGGACTCTCAAAAGGGTGTGTTTCCATTGCAGCTGAAGGTATTAGCTGAATGGATATATTTGCTCTAAATGTAATCTAGCCGGTTTTGTTAAATACCAATAAAAATAGTGTCAGGTGTTTCAGTAAATGGGACCCAGCTTGCCCTGGACCTTGTGTGACTAGATTATGCTGATATATCTGTTCACTTCCATTATTAATGTAGGGTTAGCTAGTTCAAAGAATAGATCTGTTTTTCCCTTTAAGAAAACAAATTATTTTTGTTTTATCAACTTTTGTCTTACTCCTTTACTAAATACTGCAGTCAACCTTTAGATTTTCTTCTGATTTATTTTCTTGTAGAGACAAGCACTTTCCATCCTCTGTCTTCCCTTGGCCCTCCCTGCCCCAATATACACAAGCTCTTTCTTTATGCACAGAAGACCAAAAGGCATACTTCTGTGGCTGTTTTGCTCCACAGAGCTCTTTTAATGGGCAGTACTAGTTGACAGTTGCCCCAGAATTCCCAAGGTATATGATTTCCTTGACACTTTCAGAAAAGCAAAAAATAGGCATAATTAAAGCTTGAGTCCATAGAGTTTTGCCCAGATTTCCCTGGAGCTGGATCGTGGTAATACATAGCCTGGACCCTAAAGCTGGCTACCCTCATTCTCGTCCTGAACCACACCTAACAGAGAGCCTGTTTCCAGCCTGAATTACTCACTTCTGAAATGGCAATCTCCTCTAGGACAATTGGGTTGTAGGTGTTCTAAAGTCAAGTAAAGAACTGAATATAAAACTTGGTTGATCGAGTTCTATATTGTGAAAGGACATCTGCAATTTGAGATTGAGTTTTCCTCTTCAAGAAGGATTTAGACTCCTGTTACATAAATAACATGGAGTAACATCTCTACCCCAAAGCCATACTATTTTGAAAACACAATTATTTCTCTAGAAGCCAAATTTGTCCATCATATTTTGAGTTAAAATTTGGTGCCTCTGCAAAATGAAACAGGAGAATGTAGAAGGGAGATAAGAAGTAGAAAAACTTGAATGAAGGGAAAAACGAGGGAAGTTGGGGCATGCAAAGCAGCCATTAGCCCAGTTTAACAGGACTGTGTATTTAACAGGACTGTGTATTTTGCTGTTATGCACTATTCCAGGAAGCTTACTATAATGGTAGCTTTGTCCTTAAATTAGTGAATAGTAGTTTTTTCATAATTTAAATTTTTAGACATGTCATGGAGCAGATGGGAATGGACACAAAGCTGCTGTGCAATATGATACCGATCTGTGCTGATTTTTAGGAAAACCCAGTGGCTTTTGTTTAGTTGACATTCTGCTGCTCGGCGTAGAGGTTCCCATAGGGTAATGTAGACAAGGAGGTGACAGAGCCAGCGCAGGCTTGGGTGTATCCCTGGTAACCGTGCTGCACACTCGGGAGGGACCAGTGTCATGTGTGAGACCAGACCCCAGCACTCACCATGGCATTCACCTGTGATACAGGTCAGACTCAGCTGGGGTGACGAACACTTTACACACTTTCTGTTTGCAGGTAGCCTAAAACTGCATGAAGTGAACGTGTTCCAGACCTATTGAGTAATTCTGGTTAGTATTTCACAGAATCTCAGAGTCATTGAGGTTGGAAAGGATCTCTGGAGCCCGTCTCTTCCACCTCCCCTACTTAAAGCAGGATCAATAGAGGAGATTGCTCATGACCTTATCCAGTTTGGTTTTTAAAGTCTTCAATGATGGAGGCTCCACTGGGCAAACAATTCCAGTGTTCCAACAACCTCATGGTAAAAATCACCTATTTCTGATGTTTAAGTGGAATAGCCTGTGTTTCAATATGTGTCCATTGCCTCTCGTCCTTTCACTGGGCACCACTGAGAAGATTCTTTCTCAGTTTTTTTTGCTCCTTCCTCCATCAAGAATTTAAAGACAGTAGGGTCTCCCCTGACCCTTCTTTCCTGCAGGCTAAACACTCCCAGCTCTGTCTCTCTGTCTGTCCTTGTGTAGATAGATTCTACATTTGTTCACCCTCACAGTAGATTTTTTTTCCTAATGTTTAAATGGGATTTCCTATGTTTCCGTTTGTGTCCATTGCCTCTTGTCCTGTCACTGGACAATACTGAGAAGTCTCTTGCTCTGTCTTTCTTACTTCCCCCGTCAGGTATTTATACACATTGCTAAGAACCCGCTCTGAGCAAGGCTCTCTCAGCCTCTTCTCATATGACAGAAGCTCCAACCCCTTAATCACCTTAGTGGCTGTTCAAGCACTTTGTATGATAAAAACATAAACAGAGGGGAGAAAATTATGTGCTAAGAGTAGCATGTACCTTTCACTTTTTATAGTAAATATTTGCGTCTTCTCTGACTAAATACACTTCTGTGTTCTGCTGTTTTGAAAAAAGACACTTATCAAAGAAGTAGGGATCTCCATCACCTTTTGTTTATGCTAGATAAATTACAGTATTTTTGTAAGTGGCTACAAGTTTATTGTTCTTTGGCCATTACGTGCCATTTAAATTGGCTCCTGCTTACATCAGTGGCAGTGATTTGGACAATAACACCATTGAGAGGTCATGTTCATAGCAAGGATGCTTGCTCTAACAAATTAGTAAAATTGACTTTTTTACTGAGTAAAAATTGTATGTAAAGATTTGGACAGGTGTTCCTAGAATCCAGACAAACTATGGAGCTACTTTTTCCTTCTTCAAAAAAGTGACTGGATGTAGTCTATCTACAGCAAAATAGTATGCTTTCCATTTCTCTTCTTTATGGTTATCTTTGATATGTGGTTTTGTTAGCACCACATTAATTGTACCAAAAGCATTAGTTTTCAGGAGTATTATTGAGTCTCTCTACTGAAATTCATTAGCTTGTCCTTATTGACTAAGGGACACTAACATAAAATAGGATTCTAAGAAAGTAGTTTCAGTACCTCATCTTGACAGTTTTCAACTGTTCTCGAGTTTTTTGTACTATTCACTGGTATATAAAGAAAAAGGCAGGGGGAAGATATTGCTTCACTGGTACAAATGTGAAGAAAAACAGATGAAAATTGTACAATAGATTTTAAATATATCAGGTAAAACTGTAAATTGCCAGGCTGTGTTTGAAAGTATCTCTTTTAGGTATATTTTGTAACAATGCTTTCTGTCGTGATTTTGGTAAGTTGATGCATAATGGAAGACACAGCCCCCAAATACATATTTTAGTTCCTGACTGATAGAGGGTTATGTTGGTACCAGTGTTTCTGACAAGTTTAAAAGACACAGGATAAAACACTAGACAGAATCCCAGATTTCTCAGCAGGAAAAATGTAAATCGCCTTAATTTTATTCCTACTGAGCTGTGGCAACTGAGGTCTTGTATTTAAATGTGAATTATTAAATAGACAGCATGATGATGATAGGAACAGACTTTGTGTTACATGTATCAACAAGTTCTCATAAGCCAAATACCTTGTCAAAATTTCATATTCTCATCTATGCATTTATGATAAAGGGAAATAATTTTAACAGTATTATGCCTTTTATTCTTAAAAGCTTCTCAAGGAGATTAGATTAAGGAATGGAGTGAGATTTGCCATATAAATGGATAGGTGAAACCTTCTAGCGTTACGCCTCTAGAACCTAAAGTTATTACAGCACTGAAGAAAATAGTCACATCTAAAAACTCAGTAAAATGCATACAGATTGTAGGGATGTATAAAGGTCAGAAATTGGATATCTTTAGCGTAGTTTATCATTTGCTTTAGAAAACCATTCTTGAAATGTATTTAACATTTACAGGAGCTCAGTTCATTACAAAATGTGAAAAATTCTGCAAGTAAAAATGTTTAGGGTATGTTTGTGCTTTTTTGAGTGTGTTGATACAGTGAAAAGAAAAGGCAGCTGGCAACCTGAAGCCGAGCTATTATATCTGGGATAAATCTCATCTCATAGAACCTCTTAGTGTTTGACAGTCACTATAGAATTTGGAACTCTTGCAATACAGATTAGAAATAGCAGCGAAGTATGAAACAATAGTAAAGAATGATGCATGCTCTCTGCTGATTTTATACACCTTTGTAAGATAAAAGGGGGTGACTGTTACATAGATCTGTACATTGCTGCATGGGCTTCCACACTAAGCTTGATGAAAGCTGATAATCACGCATTTTAATGAGGACTGTAGGCTTGCATGGACTCTGGGCATGCATAGTGAAGCAAGATAGTAGTGTTTATACAATCCAGGCCTAAAGATGTAATATAAATATAGTTAACCTGCCATTTAAGTATAGATATCCCTGCAGGGGAATGTAGTGCATTTAGCAAGACTGTGATTCTTTTTGAGGAGGAAATAAAGATCTGTTTTTCTGTATACAAAGCAAGATTCTTAATACAATGATCCAATTTGTACGTTTGTCAGATGTTCTCATTAAGTGCCATTATATATTTAAGGACCAAAGCAGATATGATTTTGTTTTATTCAAGCATCTTGATCTCTAGAAGGGCTTTGCCTGTACTGGTATGCTTAAGAATTCATTTTAGACTCAAAAGCATGTAATCTCCTGAAGTATTAGCTACATTTCTCACCAACATTTTCTTCCTACAGAATTTTCTAGCAAAGTAGTCTACAATCATGTCTGGTTGATGAGACTGGACAAGTTAGAAATGTGAAAATGAGCTTCAGCAGACAGTACAATTTTGTAAAAGCAGGGTTGTGTATATTCCTTGTATTCTGAGAGGGACTCAGCCCTGCTCTGTGGAGAGCCCTAAAAACAGGGAGTCCAAACTGCCACAGCCTACTCAGCTAAAAGCCACAGGATCTCATTAGCACTGCACTGAACCCAGACTTCCAAGTACTACTGGAGGAAGTTCAAGATGCAGGGATGGTAAACATGGTCTCACAGTTTTTGGTTGATTTTGTGCTCAATCTGATTAAATGCACATAAACCAAGAATATGCTGTTTGCATGCAGGCAGAGTCTGAAGGCCAGGGTTTTATAATTGAAAAAAAAAATCAAACTTATTTTGCATACTTGAGAATTGTTTTATACATCTTTTCTTTAGAAAACTCAGCGATGATAATGTCAGATGCTGACACCATTTATGCAAACTTTTTTGGGTTTTGTGCGGTTGTGGAACTGAGGTTGGGCAAACCAGCAGTCAACTTCCTAAGCTAATGTCACTGCAGGACTGGCAGATGATGCCAAGTTATGGGCTGATTGCTCACTTGAGAATAGGTTCTGGCTAGAATCCTGAGTTTGTCTCTCCTCAAAACTAGCACATTATTCACATGAAGAATCAACTAAATGTATCACTTTGGCTTCATTTTTTCCATTAGTATAGTGGATAAAAATTATTGGAATTTCAAGATAATGCTTTCAGTGAAATTTTGTATGTCTGATTTGGTAATGTGAACTGTTATAAACATCTAAAATACATAAAGAACTTCTATTTCTGCTTTTTCTTATGGAAAGTTTTTTATCTAACTCAGTAGGCCAAATTCCACAGTGACTATAGTCTTATGATTGGATGGACTGGATCACATGGAACATGTTGCTGCACAGACCTTGACTCTATTTATACATATATATGCTAAATTGCTGTCAAAAAAGATCATAGGAGGAGGTGAAGCTTGATATCTTGATCTGCCCCCTATTTTCTCTTAGTTTATCTAGAAGAAACATTCTCTGTTTTACAAGTTAAAATCAAATTCACAAGTATCTGTGTTAGGTTTTCTTCGATGAAGCTGACTGTTTTAATGGGCTGACAAAGTGACAGTTCTCATGAATGAGTCCCACACAGTTCAAATGAAATGGAGTCCACTCAACATTGTGTTATTAAGTTAAAGGTTTTATTCTTGAGAGAGCTGGAAACAGAACTCCTGTTGAAAATCGACTGAAGTAGTAAACTCCTTAAGACATTGTGAATGTCATTAATTTGTCTTGTAAAAGATGAGGCAATTTGGTCACTACTTTTCTATTTCCTTTCAAGCCTCTTTGTTTTCTGGTTCTGCCATCATAACAGACATGAGTAGATTTCTTGAGGATTGCTTTTTGCTGAGCTTATTGATGTTTTAAATTTGTTTTGACTTAAGATCTAGTAGCAAGTCTTGTTTTTAATTTGCAGTGCAAGTTGATTGCATAATTGTGAAGCTGTTTGACATGTGTGATACGATTTGATTTGCATTCCTGCCAGTTTTCAACTGTAAGAAACAAAATCTGTTAGTAACAATTGTAGTCAGAGTCATTGGAGGCTTCTTACAGTTTGTTTTCATTGTTTTCATTTGTCTTTTAATTTCATGGAAATTGAGAGATGACACTCTATGAAACTATTTGAAGACTTCAGGTAATTGTTTAGCTGAGGTGTATATGTTGGTGTAAGTGGCTTTGATAATTTAAGGGGGAAAAAAGAGTGGGCAAAATATCTGTTATATATAATAGGTATTTTTTATATATTTTAGGTATAAAATGCAGCATAGAATAGAAGAGGATATACATTACTGACAAAACAAGGATGTTTTAAAAAGTAATAGAATTATAGCGAGTAGCCATTGGGATGTCTTGTGGAAAAGCATAGACTACATTGAGACTTGATTAGCAAACTTGAAACCTATGTTCATACTGTTATGGAAATACTTTTCCCCTGGAAGGATACATACGTTGAACTGGCAATGTGTTTGCTCTGTGACCTACAGATCCTGGAAGTCTGTGGAGGAGACACGGTCTTGCCCATGCAGACAACAGCTGTTGAAGGCTGGCCTGTGCATGAGTACACCACTGGAATTTTTCTGATAATGTAGCTCTGAGTGTCACTGATTGATTTATTTTTTTCCATTGTGGAGTAGCGGGGAGACTTGAAGTAGCATTCATCCCCGAGCAGATTTTCTCTGGAGAAGCTTCAGAATAAGCAGGTGATACTATTGTAGAGAGCAGAATAAAAGGAAACTGAACTGGCAGAAGCATATAATCAGATAGCAATAGGTAAAGTAGTGAAGAAGTGTTGGAGATTATACAATAATAGAGATGGCAACACAGATGTGATTTCCATTAATTCAGTCTAACAAACTCTTCAGTAGAAGTGAAGTAAATGGCCAGAGACCGTATGTCTGATTTGGGTGATGCAAGATGTTCGTGGTGCAGGGAGAACAACTGATTAAGAACCAAGGCAATTGTTTCAAATTATACATCTTTAAGATGTTCCCTAAGCACACCACCGTTACTTGCTCTACTTACACAGACTTGCTAGCTTCTGTACTTGTACAGAATTGCTAGAAATTTATATAAAGCATAGGACTGTAAAAGACTACTTTGGTCATGCCCTGTGGTTCTCCACAATCACAGGCAACTCTGAAATAATGCCTGCTCCATTGCAGCCTGCAGAACATACCAAGAACCACAAAAATTTTTTTTCAATACCCTATAAAAAGGTGAAGGAGATGTAGCACAGCAGACCAAAGTGCATGGAAGTTAGCATGCCATGAGATAAAACCAGGAGAGGTTGAGGACACCGCCAGTGTTTTAGTTGCTCAGAGATCCTAACTCCACCACAGATCACTGGTTTTTAACCAAGCACACGGGCAAATGGAGGCACAGAAGCATCTTGGTTTTACATCCTGTAAAGCTCCTGCCGTTGCATCACTCCCTGTGAGCAGTCTCTGTGGCTTCAAAGGCAAACTCCACTTCACCAACAATCAATTACCTATGGAAAAAAACCCCAACTGCTGTGGAACAATACAAGGTTTTATAATATAGCAAAGAATCTTTGCCTTTAAAGCCAAAATGATGTCAGGTCATTCTCACATGAAGAGTCAGCTTGGCTATGTGGCCATCTATACCTGTGCCATGCTTTAAAAAATCCAGACAAACTAGAAAGAAACAGCTGATCACAGTTCACACATTGGACACGGAGGAACTGAATAGACAATTTGGTCACTAAAATTTTGTAAGTTTGTCTCACTTCCTCTGGGAAGTTTCTGGATATGTTTGTATCTGATACATGTAATCATGCCTATTAAAACTATTCTTCAAAATAAAAATCCAGAACAGTGACAAAATAATCGAGGAAACAGAAGGAAAATACCTTTCAAAAATACGCCCATTGCACTTAGTTCTTAAATCTACAGCTGCTTTTAGCTGAAAAGTTTGGATTCTGTTGAGATAGATTGGTGTTTTTAAATTTGCAATACCTCTGAAGACTATAATCACAGCTCTTAAATTTGTCATTTCCACGGAGGTATGTCAAACTGGTCACCAGATCTTCACTCAGTATGTTTAATGGTTGGTTATTAATATGTCTAAACCAGGTATTTTTCCCCTTCAACCTCTGCATACAAGTGACTAAAGTTGAATTGTCTCTTTCATGCTTGTGACAATTTCTACTCAATTTTGTTTCAGAGTTATGATTTCTTTTCCTGGCAGTCTCCCTCTTCCACTGCTATGACCTTGTTTCTTCTTTTCTCTTTCCCTAGCTGGGAAGAGACAGTGTGTGCTATGGCTGACCAGTATTTTAGTGTGCTAAGGAAATGTTTAACAATACAGATCTGCTCATCTTTCCCTTGCTGGAGTCAGGTATTTCATTCTCTCTTCTTTACTAGCAGCCAATTATTATAAAGTCTGTAGGAACTTACTTTACAATTTCTCTTACTTTTTAAAAGTTCCTGGAATTTAGTTGAACACAGCTGGAACACTGCGTGACACAATTTTACCTTTCTCTTGAAGTGTTTCTTGAATGCATTTTTCTTGTTTGCGTATTTGTCAATGGCCTAATAATACAGATGTTGGCCTTTTGCAACCTGCTTTGCTGCTTTACTTTAGGCTATAAAAGAAGAGTAAGCATTAAGAAATGCTATATATATATCCCAGAAGTGCTATTATGTGCTTAAATATAGAGAGCTCGGTAGGGATGAAGAAAAACCCTCATGGTAGAAATGCAAAACCTCATTGCTGATCATTTTCACTAGTAAGTGATGGGGAATAAGAATAGCCTAATTCCTGTTGTTTCCCATCAAATCAAAGGCAGTCTTCACACTGAGCATAATACTGTTTTTTATATGATAAACAATGTTACTACTCTTTGCCTAAAAAGCAAAGAAATATGTCACATCATCCCAAGATTATGGCAAAGACTTTGATAATGGCAGTAAGAGTTAAGTTTACTTGCTGCCAGTAAATGATTCATGTATATGAGAAAGTATACAAGATGGAGCAAGGAAAATTCCAACTGGACCCAAATAAATGCATTCACAATGAGGATAGTCAGGGGTTGAGACAGGTTGCCTGGAGAGGTTGCATAATTGCAATCCTTAGGTATGCTCAGACTTTCTTTGGATGAAGCCCTGAGCAATCTGAATTAACTTTGCCATTAGACCTGCTTTGAGCAAAGGCATTAGACCAGATGATGTCCAAAGGTCCTGCCAACCCAATTAGTGTTCTATTCTAGATAATGTTCTACTTGGTTGGGAATTTAACACGAGAAATAAGAGATCCCAGTGTGGTTACATGTGATCTCTTCTTCCTACCTGAGTAAATACACAGTAACTTTAAGTAAGTTGCCTGCAGTTTGAGGGAGGTTGATCTTCCTCTCTGTGCAGCACTGATGAGGCGACATATGGAGTGCTGTGTCCAGTTCTCAGAACAAGACGGACATGAAGCAAGTCTCAGGGCCCCAAAGATGTTTAAGGGATTGGAGCATTGTTCATATAAGGAGAGGTTGAGAGTTTGGGGACTACTCAGCTGGGAAAAAAATAGTCTCAAGGGGATCTTTTCAGCATATATCATTCCTTGGTGGGAGGGAATGAAGATGTAGAAGTCAAACTGTTCTCAGTAGTGCCCACTGACAGAAAAAGAGGTAATGGATACAAATTGAAACACATGAAATTCGATCTGATAGCAAGAAAACATTTATTTTTTTGCTATGAAGGTGATCAAAACTGGAACAGATTGCCCAGAGAGTGTGTACAGCCCCATCTGTGGAGATAATCAAAACCCAGCTGGATACAGTCCTGGACAACCTGCTTTAGCTGACCCTGCTTGAGCAGACAGGTTGCATTAGATGATCTCAAGAGGTGTCTTCCAACCTAAGGAATTCTGTGAGGTTTTAAAGTTTTTAAAAGCTGTAGAATGGCATTTCCATCAGATGTCTAGAGAATCAGTATTCAGTGAAGGTGAATACTCTGGTTCTCTCTAAATATCATTCAGATTGTTACAGAATTTCTATGAAGAAAAGTAGGGATTTTTTGTTTTGTTAGTTTCCTAGTTCAGATGTGCCCCATTCATTCTTCCATCTACAAAATGTGAGTAACTCTTAGGATGACTGGAGGGTAGTTGGAGACTTGCCTAGAAACAGACTCCAGAGTAGCTCGTTTGGGATGTAACATTGTACCAATGTGGATCTTCTTGCGAAGTTAGAATTATTCACTCATTTCAAATGTTGCTGAGCATTTGGCTTTATTGACCAATGTTTATTTCATTTCTGAAATTTACTTGGGAGCTGACATCAAACACTGGTATATTTCAAAAAGTATTAGACCTGCTTCGATGAAATGCTTGGAGTTCACAAGTTCTTTTGTGTCCTGGTTGTTCCTTTAAAAAGATACATTTTATTCATATTAAAGTAAGTAACTACTCTGTTTCACATCATGATGATACAGTAGTTCTTTAGTGATTTATTATCAACTCCTCAAGGTTGATAATGCTTAGAAAGCAGCCTTTATTTTCTATGTGTTAGGAAAGCTCATATGTGTGAAAAAGGACTTGGCTTTTAAAAAAAGTAAGCACTGTGTTAGAGGACACTGAGGACTGCTGAGTAAAAGTCAGTTGATGAGAAAGTCAAAAGTTTAAGAAACTCAGAAAAATGAGAGCAGCTGTATTTTCATCACTCATTTGAGGGCTATAATCACCCTCTCTGTCATGCCATGTTTCCTGTCACTAATACATGACATATATTTACTCTGATTAGCTCAGTTCATTTCTTAATTCTGTTTCTTTCATAATATGAAATGACTGCCTTCTTTGATTCAAGCACTATTCTTGTTACCTTTGAACTGCTATAAGTAGATCAAAATGCTCACATCACTTACATGGACCTGTATTTTTAAATAAACCTGTTGCATGCGATGCTAGGAGTTAGCTATCTTTGAAATTATAATTAATTCATAATCATTTATTAACATAATTTGCTTCCTGATGATATAAAGCGTAAGTATTTAAGGATCTGCTTTCCTCTGATAATGAAATGTGAGCTTCTTCTGTGCCGCTTCTCATTTGCTCTTTATGTTGTGGTCTGGAAAGGTGCTGAAAGCCTCAGCTTTCATCACCTTCAGTCAGCATCTCATAAATACAACTTGGTACCAGCAGGACTGAGTTCCTGCGTTGTGCAGAGATGAGGCAACAATCTGTCATGTACAGTACCACTTACCTGGCATGGGACTGGTTGTCCTTAAAAGAGGGACTTCAGTATGACTTATGGGAATCAATACCAGTTGTGTATGTTTGCAAGTATCCCAACTGCTGTGTGAGCGTTACTGCATGGGCTACACAATATAATAAATGACATAACTGAGTTTTTAATGCGCTGGAATAGAATATTGTGCGTCCATTACTGTGAAAACATGAGCATAGCTGATTAATTAGTTTAGAAAATGTTGGGTTCTTTTATTTCAAATGATACTGTGCTTTGAAATCTCACTTAGAATACAGTTTAGTTTTAAAACAAGCCTTACCAGATGCAGTGATTTGGAAACAGCCAGGAAAGCATCAGCTTTGTTTTAATTGTTTTAAATGCATGTATATAAGTTTAATAATGCTGTATCAAACTACATTGGAGCAGGGCCACTCTTATGCACATTCTGAAATATGTCAATTTCTACTATACTGACTGAATGTGACTAATGAAAATATTCCCATGAGATGTATATAGTTTTTGTTGTCTCTTTCTCTGTTTAGTGTTCCTTAGCCTGTGACTTGCCTGTGTGTGCTTTATGGCATAAAAATGCAAACAACGGTTAACAGTAGAAAGCCAAAACCATCAAAACACAACTCTGTTAAACGATACTGCATCCTGGGGTGCATCAGGCCCAGCATCACCTGCCAGTCAGGGGAGGTGGCTGTCCCGCTCTGCTCTGCACTGGTGCAGCCTCACCTCGAGTGCTGGGATGCAGTTCTGGCCACCTCGATATGAGAAAGATCTAAAGCTGTTAGCGAGTGTCCAAAGGAGGGCTATGAAGATGGTGGGGAGCCTGGAGGGGAAGCCTTATGAGGAGCAGGCAGCTCAGGTCACTTGGCTTGTTCTGCCTGCAGGAGACTGAGGGGAAACTTCATAGCAGTCTGCAGCTTCCTCCTGAGGGGAAGCAGGGAGCCAGACACTGATCTCTTCTCTCTGGGGACCAGTGACAGAACCTGAGGGAATGGCCTGAAGCTGTGTCAGAGGAGGCTTAGGATGGATATTAGGAAAAGGTTCTTCACCAAGAGGGTGCTTGGGCACTGCAACAGGGTCTCCAGGGAAGTGGTCTCAGCACCAAGCCTGGCAGAGTTGAAGAAGCAGTTAGACGATGCTTTCAGGCACATGGTGTGATTCTTGGGATGTTCCTGTACAGGGCCAGGAGTTGGACTTTGATGATCCTTGTGGGTTCCTTCCAACTCGGGATACTCTATGATGCTATGCTGCTTCAAAAGATTTTTAGCTATATAAACTTCTGCTCGTGTTGTGGAGAAATAACCCCATAGAAGACGATCATTTTATCAGGAAAAGTCTTTCACATTCTGTTGAATTGCTCTCTGTCTGGTTTATCATGCATTCATCATTGCACTGTAACTTTAATTGTAGCAGTTTTTGATGCACCTGACTCAGAGTAGCAATTGAATTGATGTAAATGGAGATCTATTACCTGGTAAATATTACAGCAGTAGGGGTGGATGGCAGAAACAGGCCAAAGTTATTAAAGCCTTCTGCTGTTGCAGCACTTACGTGAGGAAAAAAAGGGAGAGTGCACTGGAGGGCCAGTGCAAAATGAGCATTTATTTTGAAATGCAGAACAGAAAAGCTAAGACCTAAAACAGTCGCAGGTAATGTGGTGGCATTGCAGCTGATGCAGGAAATGTCTGCTTGTGTTTCTGTCATTATTGTTAAAAGTGGTATGAAAGAAATTTTCTACAAATAGTACGATTGGAAAATTAAGGCAGCATTAGTTTTATTGGATAATTACCTGGTAATATGATGGATTTATGGGACTAGGGGGGCAAAAAGCAGATGCACTGAGCTGCAGAGACAGCTTTCACTCGTGCTAAGCCGCTGGCTAGTTGGTCCCGGTTCGAGGAAAGCACACGTATTTTCACGGGATTTGGGCTAACTTACTGCAGTGTTTAGTGTTTGCGTTTGTGGGCTGGAGAAATGGGTTTAACTTTCACCCTTCCACGGGCAGAAGCTGAAGTTATTTTTAAGAGACGGCGCCGGTGCCCCAGCGGATATGTGCCGGGCCGAGGGCGCGGGCCGGGCGCCGCTGCTGCGCTTACCTGGGGCCGGCAGCGCCGCCGCCCCGCTCCCGT